>RJWK010035791.1:0-22024 GCA_004363435.1 Platanista minor
TCTTCCCGGGCCACTGGCCCAGCTTCTCTCCCCCCTGTCCTGCTTCCTTCATCTTCCTCTCCCCTTCCCCATAATCCTTCCCTTTGCCTTCCAGCAAGTGCCACTGCCTCCTGCCACCTTCCCAGCTCCACAGCCATTAGACATCCTGGAAGGGACTGTTGCCTCCACCCTCTCAACATCTCTCTTCTCATTTGGTGCTTTCAAAGGATACACCACAGTTCACCCATCTCCTGGTGATGTTTTGCTACTAGAAACAGTGCTCCTCTGTATTTATGTAGGAGTCCAATCCCCAGGGGTATAATTTGATATTACTTTATATTAGGATTTTCTTTACACACTATCATGTCTGTAGATGAAGTTTAAATTTTTACTCTCCAAACCTTATGCCATTTTTGCACTGGCTGAGACATCTAGTAAAATGTTGAGTTGATGGTGGCAGACATCTTTTGCTAGTTCCCCATTGTGGGGAGAAAGGATTGAATGTTTCACCATTACAATGTTAGCTGTAGGGGTTTTTGTAGATGCCTTTTATTATGTTTAGAATGATCCCTTCTAGTCCTAGTTTGCTGAAAGCATTTTGTCAACTGTTTTTTTATTGTATGTACATTGTCCCTCAGCATCCGCAGGGGACTGATTCCAGGACACCCCCCACCCCACTTCACCCCCATCCCACCATGCACACTGAAATCTGTAGATACACAAGTCCCCTGTGTAACTGGTGTAGTACAGTCGACCGTCTGTGTCCATGGGCTCTGCATCCGCAGATACAGAGGGCCAAACGCACTAAGATGATCCTAAGATTTGTCTCCTTCATTCTGTTTTTGTAATAAGTTATCTTACTATGTTCACAAGGAGCTTTGGTTTATAATTTCCTTATAATGTCCTTGTCTGGTTTTGGTATCAAAGTTGTGCTAGTTTCATGAAAGAGAGCTGGGGCGTGTTCTCTCTTTCTCTCATTTCTGACAGAGTTTGTATAGCACTGATATGATTTTTTCCTTAATTATTTCATAGAATTCAGTTGGTGCTATTTTGCACTGCCACCAGCGGTACAGAGGGTCCCTGACTTATGACGGTTTGACTTTACGTGGTGCAGAAGCGATACACATTCACTAGAAACTACTTCGAATTTCGATCTTTTCTCAGGTTAGCAGTAAGCAATACAATCTCTCGTGAAGCTGGGCAGCGGCTGTGAGAAGAGCCCCCAGTCAGATGCTGCATCATGGGGGTGAATAACTGACACACTTTGAACTGTCCTAGACCCAGACAGCCAGTCTGTTTTTTAGTTACAGGGCAGTATTCAGTAGATAACATGAGATATTTAACACTTTATTATAATATTTTGTGTTAGATGATTTTGCCCAGCTGTATTGTAGGCTAGTGAGAGTGTTCTGAGCACGTTCAGGGAGACTGGGCTGAGCTGCGATGTTCTGGTAGGTCCCGTGTATTAAGCACATTTTTGACTTTGAACCTCCCCTGGGAAGTCGAGGAGGATCTGTACATGGAAATTTCTGTTATTCCACATCTTTGCCAATGGTTGGCATTAGCAAACTTGTAAGTTTTGCCAATTTAATGGATGTGAAATGATGTTTTTTGTTTTTGTTTTGCATTTTCCTAATTAATAGTGATGTTGAGTATCTTATTGTATGATTACTGGTTCATCAAGTCTTCACTTGTGTTTTTGCTTGTTCAGGTCTTTGCCTATTTTCCTATTGGTTGATTCTTTCTTATGGATGTATAGGTATTCTTCATAGGTTTTGGATCCTAATTTCTTTTTAAATCAGTTATGCATGTTGTACGTAGCTTCTGCCAATCTGTGATTTTTCTTTGTTAACTTTAATTATGGTGAGTTTTGTAGTACTGATTTGTTTTTTTAACATGGCCAGTTTTGTCATTCTGTTTCTAATTTATTGTGGACACTGGAGCGGGGTCACTCTGATGCCAGTCTCTGGAGGCCAGGACTCCCAGCCACATGACCCTGACTCCATGCAGCAGGTACATGAACACTGTCCCAGGTGTCTCTGCTACCTCCTGGCCCCTCAGCATCACACACGGCCACCAGGGGTCAAGAGTGTCCTCAGACTGCTGACCCAGACCCAGTCATTGACTCTGACACCAGGACAGGTTAAGATGAGAAGGACATCAGATGACTGTTAGAACTTGTGTCAGGAAGTGCATTTTGGTTTTTGTTTTCTGTATGGATGAAAAATTGTTTCAAGATGTAGTCCTAAAAACTTAGTTTAACATGGTCACCACGGTCTCCCACAGAATATCATTTGTTGATACTTTCATGAATGAATTACTCATCTGGATAGATTTTATTCTTGACCCATTATAACATCTTTTCCATCTCACAAACCATTACAGTCAATTAGAGTTGGGTTTGTAATTCTTTTTTTGTTCAAGCCACCGAATGTACTTTATTGTTCTTCTTATTGAAGTATAGTTGACTTATTAGTTTTGATGTACAACATAGTAATTCAATATCTGTTTTCAGGAAGTTTTTGAAATACTTATATGTGTGTGTTTTTCAGGTAATACCATGTCATTGGATTTTCAGAGCTCTTTGGTGTCCAAACCAGACCCACCTCCATCTCAGAATAAGCCAGCAACTTACAGACCAGCCAACCGAGAAGATGCTGCCCAGTCTGCTTTCTATCCCCAGAAAAGTTTCCCAGATAAAGCCCCAGCTAATGGGGCCGAACAGACTCAGAAAACGATCACTCCAGCATACAATCGATTCACACCAAAACCATATACAAGTTCTGCGCGGCCATTTGAACGCAAGTTTGAAAGTCCTAAATTCAGTCACAATCTCCTGACGAATGAAACTGCACATAAACCTGACTTGTCTTCCAAAGCCCCCACTTCTCCGAAAACTCTGGTGAAAGCACACGGTTCCACGCAGCCTCCGGAGTTTGACAGTGGAGTTGAGACGTTCTCTGTCCACACAGATAATAAGCCTAAATATCAAGTAAACAGTATCAGCACAGGGCCTAAAGCTGTGCCCGTGAGGTAAGATTTTTGTCTTTTTATTGGCCTGGTGATATCTCTCACATGAGTTGGGTGTAGTTTTGGGAACCTGACTGATGATTTCAACTCAAACTTTAAGTTGAATGGTGTTGTCCAAAATGTTGGACTGACTAAAGCTTCTGTAAGAGGCACTAAAGCTGGTGCTCATTATCTCCACTGTGTAAGAACCCAGGCTGAGAGGCACTGTATTTCACTCAGGGTCACACAGCCGTGCTCAGGAAGCCTAGACCCAGCCACTGGTCTGACTTCTGACCTCAGAGCCAGACTCTTAACCAGCCCTGGCTTCCCATGACCTCTGACCTCCAGCTGGGGAGGCACGTTTGGAGAATATCTCAAAAATGATAGAGTATCTGTATTCCTCATCCACTGTTTATTCAGCAGTGAGTTTGAAAAGAAGTAAAGGTGTAGTAACCTCAGAATGGTTGTTTAAAAAAGAGCTTTCTTAATAGTTTTGGTCAGATGGCTGAGCAAATGAGATGAAGCCAGCCTGCCTGGAGCCGCGTTCCCTACACCCCTTCCCTCATCTGCACAGTGACCGACCAGACCTGTGCTGGCCACACAGAAACCTCCCTAAGCCACTGACGCAGAAAGTACTCGCGGGCCACCTGCAGGCTGCCTCCCGAGCAGAAGGACAGGACAGCCAGGGCGATGTGGAGGAACAGGCCCCCCTCACAGGGGCCCCGCGGTACCATTGCCCCGGGGAGTTGCATGCCCACCGCTCTGGCCACAGGGGAGTGAAGCCGCAGCTCCCTGCACGCACTTTCATTTTGTTGGCCCATCTTTCTGCTCACATTTAGCCCTGGCTCAAAACTTTGCTTCAAGAAGTCCTGAGAACCTGCACTTTTGAAGAAGAATTGGTACCACATCCCCTCTGCCTCGGGCGTCTTTGTGTGAACCGCGTGAATGGACCATCTCCTCTCCATGAGCGATTGCCCACACCAGAGTCTTTATTACCTCATGGAATTGGGCGTCTGTGCTTAGGGAGTGGGGAGGGAAGGCCATAGTGTGCACACCAGAAATCCTCAGAAGAGAGCGAGCCTAATTAGTGTATTTTATCAGGTCTAAGATGCCATCAGTTGTGAGATGCACCACTGTCTTACATATCACTAAGAAGGAAAAAACATGCTACCAGTTAAACCATGATGTGCCATAAGTTTTCAAACACCAATTTCATGGATGTAAAATATTGGGTGAGCAATGTATCAGGCTTTGCATGTTCTGATTGCAAAAATCAGTAATGAAGGTAACTTGACTAGTTACCTTTAAAAATGACATTGACTTCTCGAGGAAGAATATGCTTAGTTATCCCTGTGAGTAAAGTCTGTCGGTCACTGAAAACTTTATTAAAGTAAGTAACTGCTTGATTATATGGAGAGATAAAAACAGAATGAAACCACCGACTAGACTAGCAGTGAAAGCTCCTGTATGTCACTAGGAATGTACTCACTAGCCATTTCTGAACTCTCAGTCCCTCAGCTGTAGAAGAGGATGAAGATGAGGACGGTCACACTGTGGTGGCCACCGCCCGTGGCGTATTTAACAGCAACGGAGGGGTGCTGAGCTCCATAGAGACCGGTGTTAGTATAATTATCCCACAAGGAGCCATTCCTGAGGGAGTCGAGCAGGAAATCTATTTCAAGGTCTGCCGAGACAACAGCATCCTCCCGCCTTTGGATAAGGAGAAAGGTGAGTGTGTGATTTCCTGCTTAGTTTCAGTAACTCGAGTTGCCCTGTGTGCTCTTCAAAGCTTATCGTGCTCAGTAGACAGGATATACCCTAGACCTCTTTTCTCCCCCAACCCTGGCTGCCCTCAAGTTCCTTCTACTAGGGAGGGCCTCTCGAATGAGCACTGTGGAGAGGGGAGCCTGTGCTACCTTCACTGTGACGGTGACAATGGGGGACGGGTCATTGGGCACTCCTGTACCTGCCAGCCAGTCTTAGCCGACCTCACCAGATTTGTCTTTGAGTTGTTTCTGCCTTGCAGCTCTAGAGATGGATTAGGTAACACCCACTCCAAAGGCGTTGCTCTGTGCCGCCACCTGCTGGTGTAATGTAAGGCTCTTGGGTTAGGTCTTCCTCACCGCGCAGACCTAGCACAAGTGAACACGCCGCAGAGGAGGAAGCATCCCCATCGGCTGTCGCGGTGTGTTTCTGAGCTGCTTCAGAAATCTAGGAATGCTCTTATTTTTCACCATTTTCCAGATCTGTCAGGATGATATGATAATGAACCATGTTGCAACTTCTTTTAGAATATTTTAGCAATGCTTTGCTTCCGTAAATACATTATTTTAGCTCATTTTCATACATTTTGCCAGAATACTAACATGTTGGCCCTCCTGCATGGATCTCTTAAACCAAGTCTGGAGCAAATACAACATTAAAAACACAAGATATAAGTAACATTTGTAAAATGTTTGAGTATGTCTTATACCATAAGAATGCTGTGATTGAATGAAGTAGCCATCAGCAACGTTGTGGCTATTTAGCACTTGAATTGTGGCTATTTTAATTGAAACGGGCTAGAAGTGTAAAATACACGCCAGTTTCAAAGATTCAGTATATTGCTCACATGTTGAAATAATGTTTTGGATATATTGGGTTATAGAAAATATTAAAATTGACTTCAATTGTTCCTTTTTAATGTGGCTACTGGAAAATATTAAGTTACATCTGTGGCTCCTGTTACATTTTTCTTGGTCAGTGCTACTACAGAGAACTAACCCTCTTTGGCTTTAAAGCATATGGTTAGAAGGAGGGTGAGGAGGACTGTGGGTCTAGAAGGAAGCCAGCCATCTAAACCTCTCTCCCCCCGCCCCACCCCAGGTGAGACCCTGCTGAGCCCCTTAGTGATGTGCGGGCCCCATGGCCTCAAGTTCCTGAAGCCCGTGGAGCTGCGCTTACCACACTGTGCGTCCATGACTCCTGACGGTTGGTCTTTTGCTCTAAAAT
This sequence comes from Platanista minor, assembly GCA_004363435.1. Lineage (NCBI taxonomy): Eukaryota > Metazoa > Chordata > Mammalia > Artiodactyla > Platanistidae > Platanista > Platanista minor. The sequence goes on from RJWK010035791.1 coordinate 5,980, forward strand.
CATCCGACTCCTCGTCGGGTATGCTGTCTTCACTCTGTCCTTTGGGGGCTTTGGGTACTGTCGTTGATTGACCCCTGGGCTGACGGAGCTACCCGCGCTGTCTGTGTACAGATTCTCCCTCTGTTCCTGTGGCCTTGTAGGCATCACCAGTGTTTTGGAGTTTATTTGTGGTGCATACACTGTAAATGAAAACAAAGGTAGAGAAGCTTTTGCCTTGTAAACATTGATGATTTGGCCAAAGGTTGACTGTTTCTTGGTGTTCAACAAAATTATCTGTTCTGTCAAAATTTTTAAGATGAGGTGGGAGAATTGATATTGTCCTACATATATATGCATTTTCATCTTTATACTAAAATGATTTGATTCCTTTATATAACAATTTCTATTTTTGGTTACTGTTTCTCAGTCTACAAAGTGTATATATATACTTTGTAGGTGTGTGTGTGTGTGTGTGTGTGTGTGTATATACACACACACTAGAGAAACTTGAAAGATAAAAGCCCTTACACTGTGATCATACTTGGCCATGGTTTTTCCATGTAAAACTCAAAATAACTTTTATAATACACTTTTAAAATGGCTTTTTGCTGTCAAGATCATAATTTCAAAGTTTCCATTGCATTTTCACATTTCTCACTTCCTTGGGTAACTAAGTCAGACTGAAGTCAGAACTTTCTATATTTACGGCATAGACCACTTTAATTGAACCTGACGTAGAAAAAAGAATTTAAAGTTCTTCTGAACTTTTGGTAAATCAGATGAGCATTATACAGTTTTAGTTTGGTACAGTATGAAATAGAGTTTTACGGTGTAAAGAACATTTTAACATTACCCGACATAAAATATTACATATATTCATTCACAAGTACCCCATTTTCTGGGAAAAGTTCTTCAGGGACTCCACTGGGAAACATTTTATTAGCCTAGTTTGAACTAATGAATTAACATTTATAAAACTGCATTTAAAACATATATTCCAAAAGTCAGGTTTTAGTGTGGGCTGTGATCGTCTTCTAACCCAAAATAGGTTGAGGGTCCTTAAAGTAACTATCTGTCGTTACTTGTTTTATAAGCGATTTTTTTCCAGATATGAAAAAAATCAGTATGCTTCGTATAATTTGTTTTGTGCCACAGAACATAAGTTATTTTGTTAGATTGAAACAACTTACTTTTTCCTGTGTTAAATTTGAGTATGTACACCTAGAAGAGAAATGTAATTTTATGTAATTGTGTGGCTTTGGAATGCTTTTGCTACTATAAATTTCTGTTTTAAAAAGTCAAGGGTAAGGGCTTCCCTGGTGGCGCAGTGGTAGAGAGTCCGCCTGCCGATGCAGGGGACACGGGTTCCTGCCCCGGTCTGGGAAGATCCCACATGCCGCGGAGCGGCTGGGCCCATGAGCCGTGGCCTCTGAGCCTGCGCGTCCGGAGCCTGTGCTCCACCAACGGGAGAGGCCACAACAGTGAGAGGCCCACGTACCACACACACACACACAAAAAAGTCAAGGGTAGATTTTGACAGATACTGACTTAATTCCAAGAAGTATTTATTAGTATACTGGAAAGAATTTTGAACCTGAAGATAAAGTTTTTCCCAAGAGTTGTCATAACTCTATCTCATTGCCTAAACAATTTATCTGCAGTATTGCATAAGCCCACATGTATCTGTGAAGTTAAACCCCTCTGTTTTAAACTGCTGAGCCCACCATGAGTCAGACGCCGCTTAGGTAATGGACAGCTAGCTTACAGTCTGCAGGGTTTCTCAGCCTTGGCCCTGTGGGGTGTTTAGCAGCCTCCCTGGCCTCCACCTGCTAGATGCCAGTGTGACAAGCAAAACTGCCTCCAGACATTGTCCCCTGGGGGGCAGAACTGTTCCTGGTGGAGAACTGTTGCTTTACAGGCAGTGGCTTTGACTGTCACTTACCATGAACACAAGAGATGTACAGCTGTCCCAGCCTTCTTTACGTTGAGTCCACTGCCAGGGCTCCTTAGCTGTAGCTGCAAATCTCAAATCACCTGGTTAAAAGCTGGTTAAAAACTCCAAAGCCCAGGCCCTGCTTCAGTCTTACTCAGTTCAGTGACTTTTGGCAGCATCATGAATGGTTTTGTTGTACAGCAGAATCAGGGCTAAGAATCTCTGGCCCAGTCTTAATGAATTTTTTTTTTTTTTTTTGGTAAAGGGGAGGAGGCTCCTTAAGAACCGAATTCTGCAGAATATTCAGGGTTTCGTTTGGTCTGTCCAAATGTGAGAAATGTGTTCTCATACTCAGCTCAAATGGGGTGATCATATAATTATTGTCTAAACTTTTGAAAGTGAAAGAAGTGTTTGGACTCGGGGGCAAACTGGAACTGTCCCAGGCACATGATCACCCTAATTTCTATTCATTTTTTAAAAGGCTCGAACTTGAAAACAAAAATAAAAGAGAAATCTGAAACAGCTTTTGGGTCATTAGATTCCAGTGGGTCTCCAATGAAGTATATAGCACTAAGAGTTCTGGTACAAGTGTAGTATGCTGAAGAAATAGAGGAAAATTGTATCTAAATATATATGTTTATGTTTGTCCCATGATTACAAAGCATTACAGATAGCAGTTTAACCAACCAGAAATGACATGAACTTTTTTTTTCTCTCGTAGGTGATCCTAAAACCTGGCAAAACAAGTGTCTTCCTGGAGATCCAAATTATCTTGTTGGAGCAAACTGTGTTTCTGTCCTGATTGACCACTTTTAATTCTTAAAATATAGGAACTTGATTAAATAATGTGAAACTGGGTTAAACTTACTAAATATAAATGGAACCACTCCATCAAGTATTATACTTTTCCTAGAATTGATACTGCAGTGTGTTTGTTAGTATCACACGCTTTGTTTGAACTGGAGAAGCTGAGTGAACATCCCCTGAACCGCGCTCGGGAAACATGCTGCCTGCTGCATGTTGGGGGTTGGTGTTGTCTACAGGCTCCAAGATGTGATGCTTTGTAATGAGTTTTGTACTTTTATATGGTCACTGCTTAACTTCACATATTGATTTCCGTTAAAATACCAGCCAGTAAATGGGGTGCATTTGAGTTCTGTTCTTTCCAAAGTGCACTGTTTCAGACTTTATTATGGCCCTGGCGTGGCATACACATTTTTATTATGCATGAGGTAATCACACGTTTTTAAAAAGCACCTCAAATGTATAACCAGTGTAGTGGATTTAACAGAAATGTACAGCAAGGGGAATTTATAGCTTTTTTTTTTTTTGGCAGGGCAGGGCAAGTGAAGACAATTACTTACTGTATATGAAAACTCATTTTTCTTAGGGAAGGACACCAAAGCATGTGAGACTGGTTCTGTGGCCTCTTTGGATCTATAAGTTAACCATATCACATAGACATACTAACCGGCAGGAATGCCTTACCCTCGTGTTTTTAATTCTTAGATCGTTCTGTGTATTACTAAAAGTTTTTATGGCTTTTGTGCACATCTAGATACTGTATCATGAAAAGATTGAGTAAATTGTGGATTTTATGGTTTCAGAAATGTGTAATCACCCAGGAGAAAATAATGGTGTGATTTGAGGTGGGTTTTTTTTTGTTTGTTTGGCAAGGGGCAGTGGTTGTTTTCTCTTTTTTTGTTGTTTTTTGGCTATGCATTTTAAGACTTTTGATGTTTTAAGGATGCTTGTACATAAGGCGTGCATACCACTTTGTTCTTGGTTTGTAAATTAACTTTTATAAACTTTACCTTTTTTATATATAAACAAAACCAAGTTTCTTAAGGCTACCTTTGTATTCTCTCCTGTACCTCTTGAGCCTTGAACTTTGACCTCTGCAGCAATAAAGCAGCATTTCTATGACACACACAAGGTCAGTTTTTTAAGAAAAAGAATGCACAGAGTTGTTACATTTTTAAATGCTGCATTCAAAAGACACAATTACTCAGAATTCTCTAGTTTGAATAAATTCTTGCAAAGTATCCCTATTGTAATTTGTGATATGATGCTGTGCCCTAAAGTGTATTTTTTTACTAATAGACAATTTATTATGGCACATCAGCACAATTTCTGTTTAGATAATACACCACTACATTCTGTTAATCAATCAGTAGGTGTGACTGAATTTCTTTTGCAGTTATTAAAAAAAAAATCTCAAATTTCTAAATCTGCAGAATAAAACTTTTTAAAATAAAGTGCTGGTTTGGTCTGTTTGTCCACTATTTCTTGTATTGTTTAACTTCATAATCCTAGTTTAAAATCCTGCACACCGATCCTCATCACCCAGTTGCCTGCTGCCACGTTGGTCCTGATGGGGGGGGGGTGGGGGATTTGGAGTGAGCCCCTGTTGCCAGTGCATCCTCGCAGAAGACAGAGCAGGAAAAGGCGGGGCAAGCGGAGTCTTCCCACTGTGCCTGTAAGTGTATGTGGATGTATGTGTTTATTCGTGTTCTGTAGGGCCAACTTGTATATGGTTTTGTCTCCTCCCGTATTGTTTTTAGAAAAGCATAACATGGGCCGATTGTGGGGATTTAATCTGCAGTTTGTGCAGATGCCACCAGAAAGTTACCAGAGCTAATCCATGGATTTTAGTAAAGTCGCAGGATACAAAATTACCAAACAGAAATCTCTTGCATTCCTATACACTAACAATGAAAGATCAGAAAGAGAAATTAAGGAAACAATCCCATTTACCACTGCAACAAAAAGAATAAAATATCTAGGAATAAACATACCTAAGGAGGCAAAAGACCTGTACGCAGCAAAGTATAAGATACTGATGAAATAAATCAAAGGTGACACAAACAAATGGAGAGATATACCATGTTCTTGGACTGGAAGAATCAATGTTGTGAAAATGACTGTACTACCCAAAGCAATCTACAGATTCAGTGTACTCCCTATCAAATTACCAATGGCATTTTTCACAGAATTAGAACAAAGAATTTTACGATTTGTATGGAAACACCTTGAGTAGCCAAAGTAATCTTGGTGGGGTGAGGGAGGGGGGGAATGGAGCTGGAGGTATCAGGGTCCCTGACTTCAGACTATACTACAAAGCTACAGTAATCAAGACACTATGGTACTCATACAAAAACAAATACAGATCAATGGAACAGGATAGAAAGCCCAGAGATAAACCCATACACCTGTGGTCACCGAATCTATAACAGAGGAGGCAAGGATACACAATGAAGCAAAGACAGCCTCTTCAATAAGTGGTGCTGGAAAAAATGGACAGCTACATGTAAAAGAATGAAATTAGAACACTCCCTAACACCATACACAAAAATAAACTCCAAATGGATTAAAGACCTAAATGTAAGGCCAGACACCATAAAACTCTTAGAGGAAAACATAGGCAAAACACTGACGATAAATTGCACCAAGATCTTTTTTGACCCACCTCCTAAAGTAATGAGAAAAACAAAAACAAATGGGACTTAATTAAACCAAAAAGCTTTTAGGACAGCAAAGGAAACCATAAACTAGATGAAAAGACAGTCTTCAGAATGGGAGAAAATATTTACAAATGAATCAACAGACAAAGGATTAATCTCCAAAATATACAGACAGCTCATGCAGCTCAATATCAAAAAAACAACCCAATAAAAAAATGGGCAGAAAAACTAAATTGACATTTCTCCAAAGACGACATATAGAAGGCCAACAAACACATGAAAGATGTTCAACATCCCTAATTATTAGAAAAACGCAAATCAATACTCTAATGAGGTATCACCTTATGCTGTTCAGAATGGCCATCATCAAAAATCTGCAAACAAATGGTGTACAGCGTGTGGAGAAAAGGAAACCCTCCTACACTGTTGGTGTGAATGTAAACTGGTAGAGCCACTATGGAGAATAGTATGGAAGTTCCTTAAAAAACTAAAAATAGAGCTACCATATGATCTAGTCATCACACTTGGGCATACATAAGGAGAAAACCATTAATTCCAAAAGATGCATGCACCCTAATGTCCATTGAGCACTATTTAAAATAGCAAACACGTGGAAGAAACCTAAGTATCCATCACAGATGAATGGAAGTGGTGCACATACACAATGGAATACTATTCAGCCATAACAGAATGAAATAATGCCATTTGCAGCAACATGAATGGACTTAGAGATAAGTATACTAATTGAAATGAGTTAGAAAATGACAAATATCATATGATACTACTTATATTTGGAATCTAAAAAATGATACAAATGAACTTATTTACGAAAAAGAAACAGTCACAGACCTCAAAGACAAACTCAGGCATTTGTGTTAGCCATTTGTGGAAATCCACTTACTCCTTTATTAATTTCTAGTGTTTTATCTTCAATAAATATACCTGAATTAAAACAAAAAACAGGGCTTCCCTGGTGGCGCAGTGGTTGAGAGTCCGCCTGCCAATGCAGGGGACACGGGTTCATGCCCCGGTCCAGGAAGATCCCACATGCTGCAGAGCGGCTGGGCCCGTGAGCCATGGCCTGCATCTGGAGCCTGTGCTCCGCAACGGGAGAGGCCACAACAGCGAGAGGCCCGCGTACCGCAAAGACAAAAAAAAAACAAAAAACAAACTTATGGTTTCCAAAGGGGAAAGGGTAGGGGAGTGATGAATTAGGAGGTTGGGTTAACATATACTCACTACTGTATATAAAATAATCAACAAGGATCTACTGTATAGTGCAGGGAACTCTACTCAATATTGTGTAGTAACCTATATGGGAAAATAATCTGAAAATGAAGAGATATTTGTATATTTATAACTGAATCACATAACTGGGCACCTACCAGGCACTGGTGGGGGACAACAAACACGTAAGGGGCTGGGATGAACCCCTGAGCGACCAGGTACGACATGGGAGGGGGGCGGAGAGGGGGGGAGGAGAATTGGAGGCAGGATGGGACCAGTGCCCCGGGGGGGCGGCTGGGGGAGAGGAGGGGTTCCCATGCCCAGAGGGGCCCACCCATGGTGAGGGGAGCAACGGGGACAGGGAGGTACCCTAGGGAGATGGGAGGATCGGGAGGGAATGCGGCTGGCATTTCCCCTGCCCACTTGGGCCCTGGGACCCTGCTGAGGTCCTGGGCCTGATCCTCTGCGCTCAGAAGGCCCCTCCGGCTGCACTGAGCCTAAGCCCTGTCCATGTACCCCCACCCAGGGCCTTACTTCTACACTCCACACTCCAACGACCCCTCCGGCCATGCTGCCACTGTCGGTGGCAAAAGTCCTTAGCATAGGTCCTGCCCCCGCCTAAGCCCCACCCGCACAGCTAAGGCCTTCTCCAGTTTTTGTTTTTGCTCTTGTGCTTCTGTTTTAACGTTGTTACTGTTTCACTTATATTTTTATTTTTTCTAATATATTTTTTATTTTCCTAATTTTATTTTATTTTTTATTCTTTGTTATTATACTTTTATTTTTCTTCTTTTTCTTTCGCCGTGCCATACAGCTTACAGGATCTCGGTTCCCAGCCGGCGGGTTGGGCTTGAGCTCCTGTAGTGGGAGCACCAAGTGCAAACCACAGGACTAACAGAGAACCTCAGACCCCAGGGAATATTAATCAGAGTGAGGTCTCCCAAAGGTCCTCATCTCAGCAACAAGACATGGCTCTTGTCTAGCTGCATGCAAACTCCAGCGCTTGGACACCTCAGGCTAAACAACGAGTAAAACAGGAACACAGCCCCACCCATCAAGAAAAATGAAACGACAAAAAAAATATGTTACAGACGAAGGAGCAAGGTAAAAACCTACAAGACCAAATAAATGAAGAGGAAATAGGCAACATACCTGAAAAAAATTCAGAGTAATGATAGTAAAGATGATCCAAAATCTCAGAAATAGAATGGAGGCACGGATTCAGAAAATACATGAAATGTTTAACAAAGACCTAGAAGAACTAAAGAACAAACACAGTGATGAACAACACAATAAATGAAATGAAAAATACACTAGAAGGAATCGATAGCAGAATAACTGAGGCAGAAGAATGAACAAGTGAGCTGGAAGACAGAATGGTGGAAACAACTGCCAAGAGCAGAATAAAGAAAAAAGAATGAAAAGAGTTGAGGACAGTCTCAGAGACCTCTGGGACAACATTAAATGCACCAACATTCGAATTATAGGGGCCCCAGAAGAAGAAGAAAAAGACAAGGGTCTGAGAAAATATTTGAAGGAATTATGGTCGAAAACTTCCCTAACATGGGAAAGGAAATAGTCACCCAAGTCCAGGAAGCACAGAGAGTCCCATACAGGATAAACTCTAGGAGAAACACACCAAGACACATATTAATCAACCTAACAGAAATTAAATTCAAAGAAAAAATATTAAAAGCAGCAAGAAAAAAGCAACAAATAACATACAAGTGAATCCCCATAACGTTATCAGCTGATTTTTCAGCAGAAACTCTGCAGGCCAGAAGGGAGTGGAAGGATATATTTAAAGGGATGAAAGGGGAAAACCTACAACCAAGATTACTCTACCCAGCAAGGATCTCATTCATATCTGATGGAGAAATCAAAAGCTTTACAAACAAGCAAATGTTAAGAGAATTCAGCACCACCAAAACCAGCTTTACAACAAATGTTAAAGCAACTTCTCTAGGTGGGAAACACAAGAGAAGAAAAAACCCCACAAAAACCTAACTAAATCAATTAAGAAAATGGTAACAGGAACATAAATATCAATAATCACCTTGAATGTAAATGGATTAAATGCTCCAACCAAAAGACACAGGCTGGCTGAATGGATACAAAAACAAGACCTGTATATAAGCTGTCTACAAGAGACCCACTTCAGACCTAGGGACACATACAGACTGAAAGTGAGGGGAAGGAAAAAGATAGTCCACGCAAATGGAAATCACAAGAAAGCTGGAGTAGCAATACTCATATCAGACTTTAAAATAAAGACTGTTCCAAAAGATAAGGAAGGACACTACATAATGATCAAGGGATCAATCCAAGAAGAAAATATAACAATTGTAAATATTTATGCACCCAACATAGGAGCACCTCAATCCATAAGGCAAATGCTAACAGCCATAAAAAGGGAAATTGACAGTAACACAATAATAATGGGGGACTTTAACACCCCACTTTCACCAATGGACAGATCATCCAGACAGAAAATAAATAAACACAAGCTTTAAATGGCACAATAGACCAGATAGTTTTAACTGATATTTATGGGACATTCTACCTGAAAGTGACAGAATACACTTTCTTCTCAAGGGCACACAGAACATTCACCATGATAGATCACATCTTGGGTCAAACACCAAGCCTTGGAAAATTTAAGAAAATTGAAATCATACCAAGCATCTTTTCCGACCAACATGCTATGAGATTAGAAATCAGTTACAGGGAAAAAAAATTGTAAAAAACACAAACACATGGAAGCTAAAGAGTGCACTGCTAGATAACCAAGAGATTACTGAAGGAATCAAAGAGGAAATTTAAAAATACCTAGAAACAAATGACAACTAAACCATGACTATTGAAAACCTATGGGACGCAGCAAAAGCAGTTCTAAGAGGGAAGTTTATAGCAATTCAAGTTCACCACAAGAAACAAGAAGAATCTCAAATTAACAACTAACTTTACACCTAAAGCAACTAGAGAAAGAAGAACAAAGAAAACTCAAAGTTAGTAGAAGGAAAGAAATCATAAAGATCAGAAGAATGAAATAGAAATGAAAATAATAGCAAAGATCAATAAAACTAAAAGTTGGTTCCTTGAGAAGATAAATAAATTGATAAACCTTTAGCCAGAATCATCACAAAAAAAGATACAGGGACTTCCCTGGTGGCTCAGTGGTTAAGAATCTGCCTGCCAATGCAGGGGACATGGGTTCAAGCCCTGGTCCAGGAAGATCCCACATACTGTGGATCAACTAAGCCTGTGCATCAGAACTATTGAGCCAGCACTCTAGAACCCATGAGGCAGAAGTACTCAGCCAGTGTGCTGCAACTACTGAAGGCCGCATGCCTAGAGCCCGTTCTCCGCAACAAGAGAAGCCCCCGCAATGAGAAGCCTGTGGACCATAATGAAGAGTAGCCCCCACACGCCGCAAGTAGAGAAAGCCCACGCACAGCAATGAAGACCCAACGCAGCCAAAAATAAATAAATAAATTTATATATAAGAAAAGGGGGACTTCCCTGGTGGCACAGTGGTTAGGAATCTGCCTACCAGTACAGGGGACACAGGTTCAAGCCCTGCTCTGGGAAGATCCCACATGCCGTGGAGCAACTAAACCCGTGCATCACTACTACTGAGCCTGTGTTCTAGAGCCTGTGAGCCACAACTGCTGAGCCCACATGCCACAACTACTGAAGCCCATGCATTTAGAGCTCATGCTTGGCAATAAGAGAAGCCACAACAATGAGAAGTCTATGCACTGCAACGAACAGTAGCCCCCGCTCTCTGCAACTAGAGAAAGCCTGCCTGCAGCAATGAAGCCGAATGCAGTAAAAAATAAAATTTTACAAATGGAGAGGACTCACACCAATAAAATTAGAAATGAAAAAGGAGAAATTACAAATGACACTGCAGAAATACAAAGGATCATAAGAGATGACTACAAGCAACTGTATGCCAATAAAATGGACAACCTGAAAGAAATGGACAAATCCTTAGAAAGGTAGAGCTTTCCAAGCCTGAACCAGGACGAATTAGAAAATATAAACAGGCCAAACACAAGTAATGAAATTGAAACAGTAATTAAAAACCTTCTGAGAAACAGAAGTCCAGGAGCAGATGGCTTTACAGGTGAATTCTATCAAACATTTAGAGAAGAGCTAACACCCATCCTTCTCAAACTCTTCCAGAAAATTGCAGAGGGAGGAACACTCACAAACTCATTCTACGAGGACACCATCATTTTTGTCTACCAAAACCAGACAAAGATATCACAAAGAAGAAAATTACAGACCAATATCACTGATGAACATAGACACAGTAATCTTCAACAAAATACTACCAAACAGAATCCAACAACACATTAAAAGGATCATACACCAAATCAAGTGGAATTTATCCCAGCAATGCAAGAATTCTTCCATATATGCAAAATCAATGTGATACACCATATTAACAAATTAAAGAACAAAAATCATATGATTATCTCAATAGAAGCAGAAAAAGCTTTTGACAAAATTCAACACCCATTTATGATAAAAATTCTTCAAGAGTGGACATAGAGGGAAACTACCTCAACATAATAAAGGCCATATATGACAAACCCACAGCAAACATCATTGTCAGTGGTGAAATACTGAAAGCATTTCCTCTAATGTGAGGAACAAAACAAGGATGCCCACTTTGGCGACTATCATTCAACAAAGTTTTGGAAGTCCTACCAATGACAATCAGAGTAGAAAGAGAAATAAAAGGAGTACATATTGGAAAAGAAGAAGTAAAACTGACTGTTTGCAGATCACATGATACTATTCATAGAAAATCCTAAAGATGCCACCAGGAAACCACTAAAACTAATTAATGAATTTGGTAAGGTTGCAGGGTACAAAATTAATGCACAGAAATCTCTGGCATTCCTATACACTGACAATGAAGGATTAGAAAGAGAAGTTAAGGAAACAATCCCATTTACCACTGCAACAAAAAGGATAAAATACCTAGGAATAAAACTACCTAAGGAGGCAAAAGACCTGTACTCAGAAAACTATAAAACATTGATGAAAGAAATCAAAGATGACACAAACAGATGGAGAGATATACCATGTTCTTGAATTGGAAAAATCAATATTGTGAAAATGACTTTACTACCCAAAGCAATCTACAGGTTCACTGCAATGTCTATCAAATTACCAATGGCATTTTTCACAGAATTAGAACAAAAAATTTTACAATTTGTATGGAAACACAAAAGACTCCAAACAGACAAAGCAATTTTGAGAAAGAAAAACAGAGCTGGAGGAATCAGGCTCCCTGACTTCAGACTATACTACAAAGCTTCAGTAATCAAGACAGTATGGTAGTGGCACAAAAACAGACATATAGATCAGTGGTACTGGATAGAAAGCCCAGAGATAAACCCACACACCTATGGTCATCTAATCTATGACAAAGGAGGCAAGAATTTACAATGGAGCAAAGATAGCCTGTTCAATAAATGGTGCTGGGAAAAATGGACAGGTACATGTAGAAGAATGAAATTAGAACACTCCCTACAACCACACACAAAAATAAGCTCAAAATGGATTAAAGACCTAAATGTAAGACCAGACACTGTAAAACTCTTAGAGGAAAGCATAGGAAAAACACTCTTTGACATAAATCACAGAAAGATCTTTTTTGATCCACCGCCTAGAGTAATGAAAATAAAAACAAAAATAAGTGAATGGGACCTAATTAAAGAGTGCAGAGCAAAGGAAACCATAAAAAAGATGAAAAGACAACCCTCAGAATGGGAGAAAATATTTGCAAATGAAGGAATGGACAAAGGATTAGTCGTCTCCAAAACAAATAAACAGCTCATGCAGTTCAATATCAAAAAAACAAACAACCCAAAGAATGGGCAGAAGATGTAAATAGACACTTCTCCAAAGAAGACATACAGATGGCCAAGAAGCACATGAAAAGATGCTCAACATCACTAATCATTAGAGAAATGCAAATCAAAACTACAATGAGGTATCACCTCACACCGGTCAGAATGGCCATCATCAAAAAATCTAGAAACAATAAATGCTGGAGAGGGTGTGGAGAAAAGGGAACCCTCTTGCACTGTTGGTGGGAATGTAAACTGATACAACCACTGTGGAGAACAGTATGGAGGTTCCTTAAAAAACTAAAAATAGAACTAATATATGGCCCAGCAATCCCACTACTGGGCATAAACCCTGAGAAAACCATAATTCAGAAAGTCACATGTACCCCAATATTCATTGCAGCACTATTTACAATAGCCAGGACATGGAAACAACGTAAATGTTCCTCGACAGATGAACGGATAAAGAAGATGTGGTACATACACATATAATGGAATATTACTCAGCCATAAAAAGGAATGAAACTGGGTCATTTGTAGAGATGTGGATGGACCTAGAGTCTGTCATACAGAGTGAACTAAGTCAGAAAGAGAAAAAAAATATCATATATTGACACATTATGTAGAATCTAGAAAAATGGTACAGATGAACCTATTTGCAGAGCAGGATTAGATGCAGATGTAGAGAATGGACGTGTGGACACTGTGGGGGAAGGGGAGGGTGGGATGAATTGGGAGATTAGGTTTGACATAAATACACTACCATGTGTAAAATAGATAGCTAGTGGGAACCTGCTGTAGAGCAAAGAGAGCTCAACTCGGTGCTCTGTGATGGCCTAGATGGGTGAGATGACAGGGGAGAGAGGTCCAAGAAGGAGTGGATATATATATACATATAGCTACTCACCTCACTGTACAGCAGAAACTAACACAACATTGTAAAGCAATTATAGTCCAATTTAAAGAAAACCCATGGATTCCAAAGGGGAATGATTGGGGGGGCAGTGATAAATTAGGAGGTTGGGATTAACATATACACACTACTATATATAAAATAATCAACAAGGATCTATTGTATAGTACAGGGGACTCTACTCAATATTCTGTAATAACCTATATGGAAAAAGAGTCTGAAAATGAATATATTTTTGTATATTTATAACTGAATCACTTTTGTATATTTGAAAAAATACCACACTGTAAACCAACTATACTCCAATATAAAATAATTTTTTTTAAAAATAGAAAAATATTAAAACATATTAGGACCAATTAGAAATTGGTGTGGAATATCACACCTCTAGTCTGTCTCCACAACCTCAGCCCATTTCTTAGGAATATGCCTTCTTCATGTGTGACTATGGCACTCCAGAAAAATTACTTTTCATCCAGACATAGACCCTGATACTCTCTCTCTCAGAGCAAAGTTTTCAAAATACTCACTTGAGCACCTAAATTCATAATTAAATATTAAGAAATATAAATAGAGAAATGGACTGTATCACAATAATAGTAGGAGATTTAAACACTTCACTTACTTCAAGGGGCAGATCATCCTGGCAAAAATATCAGTAAGAAAACTGTGGAAAAGAATGACACATTAGACCAGGTAGACTTATTAGACATATAGAATACACCATTTAAAACAGCAGAATACACATTCTTCAAGTGCACATGGAATATTCTATTATAGATTGCATGCTAGGCCACAAAAGAATGCTCAGTACATTTTAGAAAAATGAAATCATGTCAAGCTAATCTTTTCTCACCAAAATTCCATGAGAATAGAAATCAATTATAAGAAAAATACTTCAAAAAACACAAACATGTAGAGACTAAATAATATGCTACTAAACGACTAATGAAAAAGTCAAAGATGAAATTTCAAAATATTTAGAGACAAAGGAAAGCGAAATCACAATAATCCAAAAGCTATGGGATACAGCAAAATGAGCTATAAGAGGGAAGTTTATACCATTACCAGTCTAGCTCATGAAATAATAAAAATGTCAAACAACCTAACCTTACACCAAAATAACTAGGATAACAAAAACAAAGCACAAAGTTAGTAGAAGGAAATAAATCATAAAGATCAGATCAGAAATAAATGAGAGACTAAAAGAAAATAGAAAATATCAATGAAATAAAGATCTGCTTCTTTAAAAGATAAACAAAATTGATAAACCTTTAGCTACACATAAAAGAGAAGAGGGAGACCTTCAAGATGGCGGAGGAGTAAGACGTGGAGATCACCTGCCTCCCCACAAATACATCAGAAATACATCTACATGTGGAACAACTCCTCCTGAACGCTGGCAGAAGACCTCAGATTCCCAAAAGGCAAGAAACTCCACACGTATCTGGCTAGGGCAAAAGAAAAAAGAAAAACCAGAGACAAAAGAGTAGGGACGGGACCTGCACCTCTGGGAAGGAGCTGTGAAGGAGGAAAGGTTTCCACACACTAGGAAGCCCCTTCACTAGCAGAGACAGGGATGGGAGGGGGGAAGCTTCGGAGCCAGAGAGGAGAATGCAGCAACAGGGGTGCAGAGGGCAAAGCAGAGAGATTCCCACACAGAGGATCAGTGCCGACCAGCACTCACCAGTCCGAAAGGTTTGTCTGCTCACCTGCGGGGGCGGGAGGGGGCGGGGAGCTGAGGCTCTGGCTTCAGAGGTCAGATCCCAGGGAGTGGACTGGGGTTGGCTGTGTAAACACAGCCTGAAGGGGGGTAGTGCGCCATAGCTAGCCAGGAGGGAGTCCGGGAAAAAGTATGGACCAGCCAAAGAGGCAAGAGACCACTGTTTCGGGGTGCACCAGAAGAGAGGATTCAGAGCACTGCCTAAATGAGCTCCAGAGACGAGCGTGAGCCGCAGCTATCAGCACGGACCCCAGAGACGGGCATGAGATGCTAAGGCTACTGCTGCAGCCAACAAGAAGCCTGTGTGCAAGCACAGGTCACTATCCACACGTCCCCTCCCGGGAGCCTGTGCAGCCCACCAACGCCAGGGTCCCGTGATCCAGGGACAACTTCCCCAGGAGAATGCACAGCGCGCCTCAGGCTGGTGCAATGTCCCGCCGGCCTCTGCCGCCGCAGGCTCGCCCTGCATTCCATCCCTCCCCCTGGCCTGAGTGAGACAGAGCCCCATAATCAGCTGCTCCTTTAACCCCGTCCTGTCTGGGCCAAGAACAGACACCCTCAGGTAACCTATACACAGAAGCAGGGCCAATCCAACACTGAACCCCAGGAGCTGTGCAAACAAAGAAGAGAAAGGGAAATCTCTCCCAGCAGCCTCAGGAGCAGCGGATTAAAGCTCCACAATCAACTTGATGTACCCTGCATCTGTGGAATATTTGAATAGACAATGAATCATCCCAAAATTGAGGCAGTGGACTTTGGGAAAAACTGTAGACTTGGGGTTTGCTGTATGCGATTGACTGGTTTCTAGTTTTATGTTTATCTTAGTTTAGTACTTAGAGTTCATTATCATTGGTAGATTTGCTTATTGATTTGGTCGCTCTCTTTTTTTTTTTTAAATATATATATTTCCTTTTTCTCTTTTTGTGAGTGTGT
>RJWK010035792.1:0-22023 GCA_004363435.1 Platanista minor
CACCATTGAGGAAGATGTTGGCTGTGGGTTTGTCATATATGGCCTTTATTATGTTGAGGAAAGTTCCCTCTCTGCCTACTTTCTCCAGGGTTTTTATCATAAATGGGTGTTGAATTTTGTCGAAAGCTTTCTCTGCATCTATTGAGATGATCATATGGTTTTTCTCCTTCAATTTGTTAATATGGTATATCATGTTGATTGATTTGTGTATATTGAAGAATCCTTGTATTCCTGGAATAAACCCCACTTGATCATGGTGTGTGATCCTTTTAATGTGCTGTTGGATTCTGTTTGCTAATATTTTGTTCAAGATTTTTGCATCTATGTTCATTAGTGATATTGGCCTGTAGTTTTCCTTCTTTGTGACATCCTTGTCTGGTTTTGGTATCAGGGTGATGGTGGCCTCGTAGAATGAATTTGGGAGTGTTCCTCCCTCTGCTATATTTTGGAAGAGTTTGAGAAGGATAGGTGTTAGCTCTTCTCTAAATGTTTGATAGAATTCGCCTGTGAAGCCATCGGGTCCTTGGCTTTTGTTTGTTGGGAGATTTTTAATCACAGTTTCAATTTCAGTGCTTGTGATTGGTCTGTTCATATTTTCTATTTCTTCCTGATTCAGCCTTGGCAGGTTGTGCATGTCTAAGAATTTGTCCATTTCTTCCAGGTTGTCCATTTTATTGGCATAGTGTTGCTTGTAGTAATCTCTCATGATCTTTTGTATTTCTGCAGTGTCAGTTGTTACTTCTCCTTTTTCATTTCTAATATTACTGATTTGAGTCTTCCCCCTTCTCTTCTTGACGAGTCTGGCTAATGGTTTATCAATTTTGTTTATCTTGTCAAAGAACCAGCTTTTACTTTTGTTGATCTTTGCTATCATTTCCCTCATTTCTTTTTCATTTATTTCTGATCTGATCTTTATGATTTCTTTCCTTTTGCTCACTTTGGGGTTTTTTTGTTCTTCTTTCTCTAATTGCTTTATGTGCAAGGTTAAGCTGTTTATTCGAGATGTTTCCTGTTTCTTAAGGTAGGATTGTATTGCTATAAACTTCCCTCTTAGAACGGCTTTTGCTGTATCCCACAGGTTTTGGGTCATCGTGTCTGCACTGTCATTTGTTTCTAGGTATTTTTAGTTTCCTCTTTGATTTCTTCAGTGATCACTTCGTTATTAAGTAGTGTATTGTTTAGCCTCCTTGTGTTTGTATTTTTTACAGATCTTTTCCTGTAATTGATATCTAGTCTCATCGCGTTGTGGTCGGAAAAGATACTTGAAACAATTTCAGTTTTCTTAAATTTACCAAGGCTTGATTTGTGACCCAAGATATGATCTATCCTGGAGAATGTTCCATGAGCACTTGAGAAAAATGTGTATTCTGTTGTTTTTGGATGGAATGTCCTATAAATGTCAATTAAGTCCATCTTGTTTAATGTATCTTTTAAAGCTTGTGTTTCCTTATTTTCATTCTGGATGATCTGTCCATCGGTGAAGTGAGGTGTTAAAGTCCCCTACTATGAATGTGTTACTGTCGATTTCCCCTTTTATGGCTGTTAGTATTTGCCTTATGTATTGAGGTGCTCCTGTGTTGGGTGCATAAGTATTTACAATTGTTATATCTTCTTCTTAGATCGACCCCTTGATCATTATGTAGTGTCCTTCTTTGTCTCTTCTAATAGTCTTTATTTTAAAGTCTATTTTGTGTGATATGAGAATTGCTACTCCAGCTTTCTTTTGGTTTCCATTTGCATGGAATATCTTTTTCCATCGCCTCACTTTCAGTCTGTATTTGTCTCCAGATCTGACGTGTGTCTCTTGTAGACAGCATATATATGGGTCTTGTTTTTGTATCCATTCAGCCAGTCTGTGTCTTTTGGTGGGAGCATTTAATCCATTTACATTTAAGGTAATTATCGATATGTATGTTCCTATTCCCATGTTCTTAATTGTTTTGGGTTTGTTATTGTAGGTCTTTTCCTTCTCCTGTGTTTCTTGCCTAGAGAAGTTCCTTTAGCATTTGTTGTAATGCTGGTTTGGTGGTGCTGAACTCTCTCAGCTTTTGCTTGTCTGTAAAGGTTTTAATTTCTCCATCAAATCTGAATGACATCCTTGCCGGGTAGAGTAATCTTGGTTGTGGGTTTTTATCCTTCATCACTTTAAATATGTCCTGCCAGAAAGAAAGGAAGAAAGAATGAAAGAAAGAAAGAAAGGAGAGAAGGAAAGGAGGGAAGGAGGAAAGGAAGGTAGGGAGGCAGGAAGGGAGGGAAGGAGGAAAGTAGGGAAGGAGGGAAGGAAGGAAGGAGGGAAGGATGGAAGGAGGAAAGAAAGGAAGGAAGATAGAAAACGGCTAAAATAGAATAATGTAAGGTAAAATAAAATAAGGTTATTAAAATAAATTAATTATTACGATTGAAACATTTTTTAAAAGGTAAAAAAAAAAAAAAACGGACAGATAGAACCTTAGGACAAATGGTGAAAGTAAAGCTATACAGACAAAATCTCATGCAGAAGAATACACGTACACACTCACAAAAAGAGGAAAAGGGGAAAAAAAAAATAAATCTTGCTCTCAAATTCCACCTCCTGAATTTTGGATGATACTTTGTCTATTCATGTATTCCACAGATGCAGCGTACATCGAGTTGATTGTGGGGAGTTAATCCGCTGCTCCTGAGGCTGCTGGGAGAGATTTCCCTTTCTCTTCTTTGTTAGCACAGCTCCCAGGTCTCAGCTTTGGATTTGGTCCCGCCTCTGTGTGTACGTCACTGGAGGGCGTCTGTTCTTCGCTCAGACAGGATGGGGTTAAAGGAGCAGCTGACTCGCGGGCTCCGGCTCACTCAGGCTCGGGGGAGGGAGTGGCATGGAGTGCAGGGCGAGCTTGCAGCGACAGGGGCTGGTGGGACGTTGCACTAGCCTGAGGCTTGCCGTGCGTTCTCCCGCGGAAGTTATCCCTGGATCCCAGGACCCTGGCAGTGGCTGGCTGCACGGGCTCCCCGGAAGGGAGGTGTAGAGAGTGACCTGTGCTCGCACACAGGCTTCTTGGTGGCGGCAGCAGCAGCCCTAGCGTCTCAGGCCCATCTCTGGGGTCCGCGCTGATGGCTGCGGCTCGCATCCATCTGTGGAGCTCCTTTAAGCAGTGCTCTTAATCCCCTCTCCTCGTGCACCAGGAAACAAAGAGGAGGGAAGAAAAAGTCTCTTGCCTCCTCGGCAGGTCCAGACTTTTTCCCGGACTCCCTGCCGGCTAGCCGTGGTGCACTAGCCCCCTGCAGGCTGTGTTCACACCGCCAACCTCAGTCCTCTCCCTGCTCTCCGACCGAAGCCCGAGCCTCAGCTCCCAGCCCCGCCTGCCCTGGTGGGTGAGCAGACAAGTCTCTCCGGCTGGTGAGTGCGGGTCGGCACCGATGCTCTGCGCAGGAATCTCTCCACTTTGCCCTCCGCACCCCTGTTGCAGTGCTCTTCTCCTCAACTCCGAAGCTTCCCCCATCTGTCACCTGCAGTCTCCACCCATGAAGGGGCTTCCTAGTTTGTGGAAACCTTTCCTCCTTCACAGCTCCCTCCCACTGGTGCAGGTCCCATCTCTATCCTTCCGTCTCTGTTTTTTCTTTTTTCGTTAGCCCTACCCAGGTATGTGGGTGGTTTCTTGCCTTTTGGGAGGTCTGAGGTCTTCTGCCAGCATTCAGTAGGTGTTCTGTAGGAGTTGTTCCACGTGTAGATGTATTTCTGGTGTATCTGTGCTGAGGAAGTTGATCTCCACATCTAACTCTTCCGCCATCTTCTTCCCGACCTGTATATCTTCTTTGGAGAAATGTCTATTTAGGTCTTCTGCCCATTTTTGGATTGGGTTGTTTGTTTTTTTGTTATTGAGCTTCATGAGCTGCTTGTAAATCTTGCAGATTAATCCTTTGTCAGTTGCTTCAATTGCAAATATTTTCTCCCATTCTGAGGGTTGTCTTTTGGTCTTGTTTATGGTTTTCTTTGCTGTGCAAAAGCTTTGAAGTGTCATTAGGTCCCATTTGTTTATTTTTGTTTTTATTTCCATTTCTGTAGGAGGTGGGTCAAAAAGGATCTTGCCCATATATACAATGGAATATTACTCAGCCATAAAAAGAAACGAAATGGAGTTATTTGTAGTGAGGTGGATGGACATAGAGTCTGTCATACAGAGTGAAGTAAGTCAGAAAGAGAAAAACATACCATATGCTAACACATATATGTGGAATCTAAGAAAAAAAAAATGGTCATGAAGAACCTAGGGGTAATATGGGAATAAAGACACATACCTACTAGAGAATGGACTTGAGAATATGGGGAGGGGGAAGTGTAAGCTGTGACAAAGTGGGAGAGTGGCATGGACATATATACACTACCAAACGTAAAATAGATAGCTAGTGGGAAGCAGCCGCGTAGCTCGGGGAGATTCAGCTCGGTGCTTTGTGACCACCTAGAGCGTGGGATAGGGAGGGTGGAAGGGAGTGAGACGCAAGAGGGAAGAGATAAGGGAACATATGTATATGTGTAACTGCTTCACTTAGTTATAATGCATAAACTAACACACTATTGTAAAGCAATTATACTCCAGTAAAGATGTTTTAAAAAAAAAAAACAATGGGTTTACATCTGACAAATTGATGTGCTAAATAATGTCAAAATGTTCCTGCAAGTGTTTTGATGAGAGAATATATCTAAACTTGTAGGAAAAATACAGTATCTTAGTAAACAAAGTGAACAATTAAGAGAAATACTAAGAATTCTGAAATAAACAGGGTGAAGCAGTCTGAAATCATGGGATAGAATCTGTGATAGCAAGTTCAAGCTGAAGCTACAGATGTTCTATAACATTTGCCAGTCACAGTAAATAAGAGTCTTGCCTTTAATAGCCAAAAGGAATAAGAGCTGACACTTAGGGTTCTAGTAAGATGAATAGGAACACTTAAAAAGCTGTATCTTAGCAAATAAGTAGATTAAGGTTCTTCAACTAGCAAAAAGAGAAAAGAAGGTAGGTAGTATGTTTCAGACTGAACTCCCACGTATGGGGGAATAGGAGGAAAAATTCTCATCTAAGAATTTCTAATTACAGATTTGAATAGGTAAGTTATATTAAAAGTTTGTCCTTCAAGCCCCAATATGTAAAACTCACTTAAAGTGATCTTACTGGGTATTTGAATCTCTGAAAGGACACATCCTTAACCTGGGATTCTCAAGGTTCCCAAAGATAAACATCCATCAAACATGCGTTTCAAATACAAATTTTAAAGAAAAGGTTTACCATGGGAAGAAGCCAAAAAAAAAAAAAAATTGGCTATTTAGGACTTTTAAAGCTTCAGTTAACAGAATTGTCAGGAACAAAATGTAAAAAGTTTTGAGAAACTTAAAATGTTTAAAATATTACCAATTTTGAGAAAATGAGGTAATAAAATTTAAAAACTCAATATATTTGAAGAAAACAAGTTCAACTAGACGTGGAAATTTTTTAAAGACTAAAAAAATCAATAAATTGAACATATAGATATAGCAAAAGAGAGAATTGGTGAACTAGAGGGTATATGTGAAGAAAGTACCCAATATATAACTCAAAGAGAATAGAATGGAATGTATTAGAGGTTAAAATACACCGAGAGTAGAATGAAATGTGGCACCTGTTTATTTAGTGTTTCACAGGATGGAAATTGAATAATGACTGACAGTTTTCCAGAACATTTACTAGACATGATTTTTCAGGTTCAGGAAGTTCTGAAAATCCAAAGCAGGACAAATAAACAGAATAAATGTTTATTCACATAACAGTAAAATGGCATAACGTAGAATCTAGGTAGCAGTAAAAGTGAAAAGACAATTCCTGAGAATAAAAAATAATTAGCAACTGATAACCTACTTCACCTCAACAATAGAAGCCAATAAACAAGTGGAAAGATAGCTTCCAAAATCAGGAGGCAATGACTAGCAATCTAGATTTTTATACCCAGTCAAGCAGCCTTTCACCACCTGGGTGAAATAAAGACATTTTGAGAACAAACTAAACCAAATAGTTTGTGATAAGCCAGCCCTATTTAAAGGAATTTCTAATGATATACCTCAGGGAGAAGGAAATGATCCCCTGAAGTGTGTCTGTATTGCAAGAAGAAATAGAAGTGATAAAATCAGTAAACATATGGCAAAAGTTATATATCTTAACTTTATAATAAAACAAAAATAAATATTTTAGAGTATGTAGTCATAAGTAAATACAAAACTCAAAGTGTAGAGGAGTCATCAAAAATATAAATATTCTAAGCCTCATGTGTTCTCCATTGAGAGGAGAATACAAAGATGTTGATTAATTTTTAAGGTATATTAATTTTAATAATAACCACTAAAAGGACAGAAAGACTAATTAACTCCCAGAGCAATATAGGGAATGAATATAACTAAAAATAAATTGATTCAAAAGAAGCCCTAGAAAGAGAAAGGGGGGATTAAAAAAAAAAAAAAACTGGAAGAGCATGGTAAATAGCAAGATTAAAATAACATTTAAAAAAAATTATTAGTAATCATAATCAATGTAATGTTAAGTTCCAGAATGACAAACTGAAAGAAACCACAATATATCTGCTTCTTATAAAAACCTTTAAAAGAGAGATTGAAAACAAAACCTGAAAATGAAAGAGCAGAAAAAGTGATACCAAGCAAACACTAAGCTAAAGAAATATATTGCATTTATATTAGCAGCAAGGAAAATGTACTTCAAGCAGAGAAAGCCTTATTAAGTCTACTTAATCAGTGATTAAAGCTACAGTTCACCTGAGAGATAGAACATCATAAAATGCATGTATTTAGTAATATCAATAGAGATAAAAAATCAAGATTTATAGAGATAATGACAAATTTAACATCAGAGCCAAAGCTTTAGTTTATTTTCTTAGCAGAGCAAGAAGGAGTATTTGAGTGGGACTAATCAAAATATACTTTATTTTCAAGCACACATATTGATCTCAAGCATCAACATAAAGTTGTAGACTGAGCATCAACAAAAGTCAAAGAATGTAAATCATACAGTCCTTTGTGACTACAATATAAATGAAATTAGTGTTTAGTGTAAAAAGAGAATTTCAAGGATTTATATTTGGAAATACATACTCCTAAACTTTCATTTTCTTTTTTTTTTTTTTGCAGTACGCGGGCCTCTCACTGCTGTGGCCTCTCCCATTGCAGAGCACAGGCTCCGGATGTGCAGGCTCAGCAGCCATGGCTCATGGGCCCAGCCGCTCAGCGGCAGGCAGGATCCTCCTGGACTGGGGCACGAACACATGTCCCCTGCCTTGGCAGGTGGACTCTCAACCACTGCACCACCAAGGAAGCCCTAAACTTTCATTTTAAAGAATAATTAAGGAAATAAAAGACAAAGATATAATGGAAAGGAACCATAAAGCCAAAAACTAGTTCTTTATAAAATTTAATAAAATAGGAAACTCTCTGGAAAAAAATTTGAATAATCTAAAGAGAAGACACAAATTTGGCATTATTATAAATGAAAAAACTGTTATAAATATGAATTGAGAAAAATAGAATATTTTAGATACTTATTCCAAAAACATAAGAATTTAGATTAATTTTATACTTTTCCTAGAACAAAATTTAGTTTATTTGTATAGAAGAAATAAAATGCCTAAATATTACCTACAGTCATTAAATACATTACATCAGTATTTTCTACTTAATGACTGCTTTAGTAAAATAAGTCCATGAGGGGCTTCCCTGGTGGCACAGTGGTTGAGAGTCCACCTGCTGATGCAGGGAACATGGGTTTGTGCCCCAGTCCGGGAGGATCCCGCATGGCGCAGAGCGGCTGGGCCCGTGAGCCATGGCTGCTGAGCCTGCTGTTCGGAGCCTGTGCCCCGCAACGGGAGAGGCCACAACGGTGACAGGACCGCGTACTGCAAAAAAAAAAAAAAAAAAGTCCATGAGTTTTATACAGCTATTATCAAGTGTTAAAGACTTTTTCAAAAGCCAATAATTCAAATCTACATACTTTTTTTTTTTTTAAGCAATGAAAAAGAGGGAATTTTTAACCATTTTAAACCTCATTCAGATGAGGTTTAAATGCCCTACATTCAGATCAGGGCAATACAAGTAATAAGTCATAGTGTTTTCAATTCTAATTACAGATGCAAAAATATTGAGTATCTGCCATCAATATATAATGCCACATTTTTCATAGATAACATTTTTATATTAAATAGGTCAATAACTTGGTTCTTGATAATATTCCATTGGATTGTCTGTCTCTGTGTTAGTATTATCTTAATGACTCTAGTGGTTTATTGTTTGATATCTGGTATCTGCACCTTGTTCTTCAAAATTGTCTTGGGTGTTGTCAGCTCTTACTTTTTTTTTTTAATATAAATCACATTGTGATGATATCTATGAGATTTTGTTTATAATTACACTGATTATAGATTAACCTAGGGGAAATTGGTAGTTTTTGATATGGAATTTTTATGTTCTTCAACATGCTTTTTTTTTCCTTTCAATTTGTTACTGTTACTATAATACTATTGTATTATAACATTATCTGTTACTGGCGTATGATAATGCAGTGCCTTTTATATAGAGATTTTGTATCCAGCACTACTGCCAAAACCCTGACCAGTTCTTATAATTTGTCCATTTCACTCTTGTTATTTCCAAATACGAAAATATTTTTTCTTTCCAATCCTTATACTCTAGGACTTCTTGATTCAATATTGAGTAGAAGTAGCATTAAAATGATATCTAGAGTTATAATTTAAAAGTTTAAGAAAGTTGTAGAGATAGTATAGAACTATGTAGAGATAGTTCACTAAGAGTTTTATCATGAATGGATATTGAATCTTGTTGAATATGTTTTCTCCATAGTTTTCATTAATCTATTAAAGATGAAGAAAAGCACATTAGTGCTTTTCTTATTTTCATATTTCCCAATGTAAAACCACTTTTCCATGTATGGGATATGTCTAGTTTTTCATAATGTATTATTAATACAGTGTTGGTTACCTTTACATACTTTACATTTTAAATATAAATACTTATCTATCTATCTTCATCACCATTATCATGTTGATAAAAATAAAAGGCTCTGTAAGGAAGACTCTGAGGACTAAATCTCACAGGTAACTAGGAACAATGAATTAGTATTGAGCATAATGGCCTTTCATTTTATCAATAAACCACACACATTGCTTTAAAATGGCACAGTTAAGGAAATGTTATCTTATCTTACAAAATATCATCTAACCGGCTGAGTAAAACAAGTCTGGGAGGGATAAGAAATCCCACAATGAATGTGGTCCTAACTAACAGGGTGATAAATTAATAATAATTATCACAGATTTACAAACCAAATTCCTTTATTTATTTATATAAGTAAAGAAAGGCTAGTGAGCAATAAGGAAGTAACAGAAACTTGCAAAAGCACTACTGGCAGTACCATTTATTATTATTATGGTGCAGTCATGCTAATAATGATCACTATGCCCTGACTTCCTCCATATCAGTAACAGGTAGCATAACTCTTGTAGAGTAAGAACCCTGGTTGATTTTTAACAAACAGTCGCTATTGCTTTTTTAGAATGACTAAATTAATGAAATACAAAACATCTAAGGCACACGCCTTCAGTAAATTTAGCAATTTTCTGTATCAATGGTATTTTTTTATGAAAAATTGTGCCACCTTAACCTCTGGAAATGCCACATTTATTTCATCAATTTTTATGATAGTTCTAGCTGTATGACAGTTTTAAGAAATTATCGAAGAACATTAACAGTACTGGAGATAAACCATGTCATTTTTCTTATTCAAAATGACATGGTTTTCTTGATTTATCATGGAGTTGGAGTATCAGATGTGTCCTGAGCCTGTTAATATATTCCCTCTGGAATCAACTTTTACCTGTTTATGCACAGTTCAAAAAATGTGAATTGGAAATTACAAGAAGGAAAGCCATTCCTAGAAAATAATTTAAGAATAAAGAGACCTACAAAGAGAGAAAGAGAGGTCCTAAATTAATTATTAATAAATAACTGCCATAGAATTCCAATAGAATTAGGCAAAATTAAAATATTTAGAAATAGATATGGCAGCATCCAGAAATAATCACTTTCATTGAAACTCTGTGTTTAAATATATGTAGATCATTCCCTCTGAAAGTTATACTTTGGAAAGATTAATAATATTATGTACTACTGAACATCTACACATTTATATACACATTGTATGCTTTTTATTTTTTTTAAATATACAGTACCACTTCATGTCTGAACTTCAAGGGAGTAGCTAAACATAGAAAAATAATTAAATATAAGTGTTTGAAAACCTGGAAACCGAAATACAAAATATGCCTGTGTTAGCTAACACTGTCCAACAATTCTAAGTATAGCTTCTTTAACTAACTTAGTTGAGTGAATCACTTTTCCTTGATTGGGCTCTAAATCTGCCACTCTAGTTTTGTGACTCAACTCAATTTCTATGAGCCTTAGTTTCTTTATCCATAAGTTGGATGAATTATTCAATAACAATCGTTAAGTTATTCAATAACAATTCCTAACTTGTAGGATTAAATTTCTAGGAATGTCTCAAATGAATGTAAATATAGAAATCATTTTCCATTCACTGACAGATTTACACAATTGAGAGTAAAGAGTGAAAGTGTTTTGAGATCATCCATGATCAGGAAAGAGGAAATTATAAATTCACTTACACTCAAAAAATTTTTTAAAATAGTAAGTGCAAGTAACTACTGCATTAAATTTCAGAACATAGCCTTAGTATGGATCTTTGAAAAATATTACCTGAAATGGATAAATTGATAAAAAATGAACTGTCTATAATAGTCAAACTTAGCAAATCTTGCTAGGACTTTTCAGGGGTAAAAATAAATCTGTAAAATGGAACAAATTTTCCACCTTAAAATTAGAAATGTGGCCCGTGTCCACTCTTTAGCAAACTGATCGCTGTTTTTATTTAAAGGCAGACATCTGTAGTCTTTCCACAGATTATGAGAATTGTGATCAGAAACACAACATATGGTACCAAGTGATGAATCTGAAGAGACACAGCTAAGTTTAGATCTAAGTAAAATTTCTAGGTTTCACTTTAAAACTAAATGTATGATATTATACATTTTGGCATCATTTATCAGTACATAGAATTAATATATGATCTCATTCTGGTTGCTAAAAATAGAGGTATAAATGTAATGCACACTTTTTATTTGGTCTTTGCAAGAAACATCTGTTGTTTTATCTTTTGTTTATTTTGCTTTGCTGACATATACTAAAATAAGATTTGACAATAAAGGAAAAGTAAATATAAACATATGTACATATCTAAAATTTCCATTGAATATGTAGATATAAAATTAATAGATAAAGCATATAAGTAGATTAAAATTTTACTTATATACCAAAGCAATTCTGATAAAATGTGGATCAGTATTTAGTTTTTCCAGATTATTTCTTATATTTTAGACTGCCTGATATCCATACATTCATAGTTATATAATTAAAATACATAGATAATGTAGATTTTTTTTAATCCTGAAAACTTTTTTCAGAAGGTTAACCTATAATAGATATATGCAAAGTAAGTTAGGAAACCTCTTTGTACAAAATACCTAATGAACAAAATGGATGAAATCCCGTTATTTGTAAAACATCCATGTATTTCAATATCAAAATAAAATGTGAGACTTGTATTTAAGAATGCTTTATATATTGGTGGAGTAGAAATGGGCATAGTTAGCTCCCAGGGTTGACCAAACTTTTGGGGGCCTTCTTGTCCTTTTACCTGATTTTAGCTATTTTTAGGTTCAGTTCTCTAGTAATGCTTTGCCCCTTTCAGGTGCAAAGAATGTTTACTCTTCTGATGATCCCACCATATATTGGAAAAATGGTGTGGCCATCCATCTATGATCTTTCACTACTCACATATGCGGACACAGAAGAATTATTGTCTTGCCCTCATGCCATTTAGAGATGTGTGTATTGGGATGGGACAAACACGTGTATCATAGTATCTCTCTAGACCATTTGCCTAAGAACATCATGAAAATAGTTTCCTCTGTTGGTTTTTTCCTACTTTCTGAAAATCTTAGGTTAGTGGTTAAGAGCCCAAACCAAGGAACCAGAGTACTGGGATTCAAATCCCGGCTCCTGTACTTATCTGCTGTGGAGATTTGGGAAAGTATTTAAATACTCTGTACCTGTTTTCCACTTGTAAAGTAGAGGAAATAGTAGTTTAATCTTACTATTTTTGTAAGTTTTTTGTAAGTTTTAGGTGAAATAACTAATTTACGTCACTGACATTTAATAAAGTTAACAAATGTTAATAATTATAATTTATTTACCATGATTTGCCATTTGTTTACCATTATTATCATCAACTACCTCTTCCTGGGCTCTTCCCAGGAAAGATGACACAAATCTCTCTGTGGCTTAGATCCCCAAACCTGTCTGTTTGTTAAATCCCTAATTTCAGCCAAGTCTTGAAGAACAGAAAGGTGACAGATCTCCTTCTCAGAAATCAAATACCATCTAAGTTCTTGAATATGGAATCGATTATTAACATTGTCCTTTAAAAACCTCCTTTCCAAGCTCATAAGAAATTTTATCTGTTCTCCCTATGCTGAAAGGATTGGGAGCCTTAAAGCCCACATGTGATTTATTATACATTCATTATGGCCTGTGTCTCCTTGAGGTCTAAGGTTTCCAAATTCAAGATTATTTTCTTGGCCTACTATAACAATTTTATCCTGGTGTAGTAGTTCTTTTTTTGTTTGTTTATTTTTTAATTGGAGTGTAATGTATTATCATGAATTTAGCAGCTTAAAACAATACCCATTTACTTGCTCATAGTTCTGTAGGTTAGAAGTCCAGGTCGGCTCCACTCAGCTCTTGGTTTAGGATCGCACAAAGTCAGAATCAAAGTGTCAGCCAGCCTGGGCTTTTATTTGGAGGCTTATGGGAAGAATCTGCTTCCAAGCTCCTCTTTATCGTTGTAGTATCCAGTTTCCTGAACCTATAGAACAAAGCTCCCGTTTCCTTGCTGGCTGGTGGCTCGCGGTGCCCTTAGTTTCTAAAGATCTCTCTCAAGTTCTTTCCACATGACCCTTCCATTTCCCAGCCAGCAACAGAGCATCAAATTCCCCTCAGGCTTCCAGTCCCTGATTTCCCCTTCTGCTACCAGCTGAAGAAAACTCTCTGCTCATAGAGAAATGCAAATCAAAATCACAATGAGGTATCACCTCACACCAGTTAGAAAGGGCATCGTCGGAAAATCTACAAACAACAAATGCTGGAGAGGGTGTGGAAGAAAGGGAACCCTCTTGCACTGTTTGTGGGAATGTAAATTGATACAGCCACTATGGAGAACAATATGGAGGCTGCTTAAAAAACTAAAAATAGAATTACCATATGACCCAGCAATCCCACTACTGGACATATACCCAGAGAATACCATAATTCAAAAAGACACATGCACCCCAGTGTTCACTGCAGCCATATTTACAATAGCCAGGTCATGGAAGCAACCTAAATGCCCGACAGACGAATGGATAAAGAAGATGTGGTACATATATACAATGGAATATTACTCAACCATAGAAAGGAATGAAACTGGGTCACTTGTAGAGACGTGGATGGACCTAAAGACTGTCATACAGAGTGAAGTAAGTCAGGAAGAGAAAGACAAATATCGTATCTTAACACATATATGTGGAATCTAGAAAAATAGAGACACTGATGTAGAGGACAAACCTATGGATATAAGGGGGAAAGCGGGGGGTGATGGTGGTGGTGGGAAGAATTGGGAGATTGGGATTGACATATATACAGTAATGTGTATAAAATAGATAACTAATAAGAACCTGCTGTAAAAAAAAAAAAAATTCAAAAAAAAAAAAAAAGGTTAGGCCCACTCTGTATTTTAAGACAACTAACGAGTAACCTTAATGATATTTGCAAAATTTCTTTGCCATGTAACAGAACATAATTACAAGTGTAATACTAGGGGATAAAAGTCATGGGGACTATTTTAGAATTTTGCAAACACACTCTGGCGGTAGATACGTGAAGATCTCTAGAGATCTGCTACTTTGTAATCAAATAGTGTAATAGAAAATCACAGGAAGAAATACAGTCAAATAATATCAACAAGGGGGCTTCCCTGGTGGCACAGTGGTTGAGAGTCCGCCTGTCGATGCAGGGGACACAGGTTCATGCCCCGGTCCGGGAAGATCCCACATGCCGCAGAGCGGCTGGGCCTGTGAGCTATGGCCGCTGAGCCTGTGCGTCCAGAGCTTGTGTTCTGCCATGGGAGAGGCTGCAACAGTGAGAGGCCCACGTACTGCAAAAATAAATAAATAATATCAACAAATATTTTAACAACACATACACTGTGTGCTATTTTTCATATATCGTTGTTTGCCCAAACAATTGCTTCATAAATTACTATTAAATGAATGAATAAAAGTGAGACTGGAGGCAAGGGACTTGTCATATTTATTCTCCATTTGGTTAGGGTGGAGAATATTAACTCTGAATATTCAGTCATTTTATTCCTTAAGTCAAACCATTACTTAACACATTATTTTTAAAAACTTCATATCCATTTTTCAATTATGACTTAATTCGTTATTTTTTAAGAACAGTGTTTTTTTCATTATAGAATATATTTATTTCAATTATTTTTGCTTTTAAAGTTTTATTTTGAACTTTGTTTTCATTTTTCTTATCAATTATTGTCTAGATGTTTACAATAAATTAGGGTATTATTGGTTTATAGTTCACTTTTTTGCTATAAGGTATTAAAATTGATTTGAATATCATTAAGAATTATAATTGCCCCCCAAAAAATCTTTTTAAAAATCCAGCCTTTTAGGAAGAACTTAACATAAATTTCTTATTCTCTCTCCCTCTCCTGTGAAGGAAATACTCATTTCGTTGTATATTTGTATGTACAAATTCCTTGGTATATTTTAATTTTTTTAATTATAGGGAATCTGGAATAAACATATACAGAAATTG
Organism: Platanista minor; assembly: GCA_004363435.1. NCBI lineage: Eukaryota > Metazoa > Chordata > Mammalia > Artiodactyla > Platanistidae > Platanista > Platanista minor. The sequence continues at coordinate 15,026 of RJWK010035792.1, forward strand.
TCTTAAAAGTACTTCATAAGATCCTCTGGCCTGAGACTATGTGCTGAGGAAACAGTTGCACTCAGGCTGAGCAGGTCGCCCTACCCACCAACTAGTTTCAGATTTAAGGATTAAAAAGCTGCCTTTGTTTCTGTTTTTCAAATATGCACAGACTTTTACACATGAGTGGCTACAGAGGAGCACCACTTTTTTCATTTGGCTCTTCTATTAAATAAAGTCTGTAGTCTAAATAGTAGAAATATACACTTACCCTGTCCAGTGAAAATAGAATTTAGCATTTGGGCACTTTTATCTGTCTTGATTTAACTCATGCAAACAGTTCATTGTTTTTTTTGTTGTTGTTGTTAGGAAGAAAGCACTTCAATAGTTGGGTGCTGATGGGTTTAGCTTTTTATGAAACCACAGAAAGTTTTATCCTCTAGTCTTCCGTGTTGAGCTTTTTTTTTTTTTTTTGATTTAACTTCAGACTTAAGAATAAGAGCTTTTCCTCACCATAGTCTGTATTATTTGTCTGCGGTCTATCATTCAAAAGCATTTCTTTTTAAATATCTGCCCCAGAAGTCATAATTTCCATTTGAATCCTTTAGAAACTTGCTCACAAGCTTCTTAGATATAATCTCTCCTTCCTCTACATGTTGCCTTGCCAAACTTAATATGACAAAGCACTAAGACATTTCATGTACCTGCCACTTACTGGAAATTTCTGATTTCTGGAACCATCTGTTTCCTCTTGCTGCTAAAGAGCAAGAAATCCAATGAAGAATGGTGATAGAGGATAGAAAAGTCTTCTTGATTGTGTACGCAATTAACCAATGGAATTTAATATGGAATTTCTATTCTTAGGGGACTTCAATTACATGATAGACAAGATTTTTCTCCTGAAGGGTGAAACTAGATTGAAGGACTTTAAAACAATTTTTTATGTCTTCTATTAAACTATATTTCACCAATACTGAATGATTCCTTTCATTGACTGTTATTTTACATGGAAGGGAGAAAACAAGTGGATGTGTGTGTATTTTATGAAGTTTTAATAATTGATAAATCAAGCAGAGACCAAATCAACTGAAAATAGGTATTTGGGGGTAATTCTATGATTAGCCAGAGAAATTTACTGCTACTCAAAGGACATGCTTATATAAAGAAGAATGGCCAAATAAGTATAAATTTTATATAAGATTTTATCCATTTTCTTAGTTGAATTCCACTAGCGTTCTTTTTTATGTCAGAGGAAGAAAATGTGACCATTACTGTAATTCCTTTTTTTTGTTAGTGAAAATTGCAATACGAAATAGGTAATGCAACTCTAGTGCTGTCCATGAACAGTAGTACCTCAGCATATCTCTACATGAAAGCTTATTTTACTATCACTTAAGGAACTCATTACCCTTTTATGAGGCTTACATGCTGCTTTACAGATATAGCGTTCTAGTAACATTATGGAAGAATCATTATTCTTGCCAGTGGCATTTTGTAAAGCAAGGAAATACTAGGTTGAAAATAACTTCCTTAGTGTTCTTAGTCTTTTGTACTTTGCTAATATTTTCCCAAACTTTTGTTGAAATCTGAGTTTTATTTTAGTTCATCCACCATCTGGAAGTTATTACAGTGTGAGAAAGCTTGTATGATTCTGACTGAATTGTTGAGAAAAGAACCTGGATCATCTTTAATAGAACAAGCTTCAGGTCCACTTCTACATAGGAACCAATGGAAGTTCAACATTAACTTTAGTTTAATATTGACACCATTTTGATTCAGATATAAGAACAGGTACTTTAGGTCCAAAAACGTCCAGTTAACTTAGAACGCAGCTACATTACATTACCAGTTATAGAGGTTTGTGGCAAAATCTCATGTGAGATCCCCCCCAAGGTGTTTTCTGTTAACAAAAACTAAAATATGGGGCTTCCCTGGTGGCGCAGTGGTTGAGAGTCGGCCTGCCGATGCAGGGGACACGGGTTGGTGCCCCGGTCCGGGAGGATCCCGCATGCCGCGGAGCGGCTGGGCCCGTGAGCCATGGCCGCTGAGCCTGCGCGTCCGGAGCCTGTGCAAAATAATAATAATAATAATAAGCTTGAATCTTTAATCTATGGTAAATAAATCACTTATGAAATTTCATATTTTAGTTTTTTTGCGGTACGCGGGCCTCTCACTGTTGTGGTCTCTCCCGTTGCGGAGCACAGGCTCCGGACGCGCAGGCTCAGCGGCCATGGCTCACGGGCCCAGCCACTCCGCGGCATGTGGGATCTTCCCGGACCGGGGCACGAACCCACGTCCCCTGCATCGGCTGGCCGACTCTCAACCACTGCGCCACCAGGGAAGCCCAGTAAAGTACATTTTATACACCAACTATCAATGCTCAATATCTTGGTGGTACCTAGGGATTGGTAAAGACATAACCATTTAGGAAAACTGGGCTTCATCATTTCCAGATTTCAGAGAATTGCTTTTCAGGAAACAAGAGACTATTTAGGCAATTTTTTATTAGGAGAAATGAGGAAGAGAAGTGTAAGTTTTTTAAGTGAGTGGCATATTCAGAGTTGGAATTTTAGTTAATAAAGAGTTAGAATGAATGAGGAGCCCACCGTTGCAAGGAGGGTCAAGAGATGCTGACCACTGGCTTTGCCATCTTTTTGAGTTGATTCAAGTTGTAAAATAATTCAAACTTTAAAGAAACTTTGAGAAGACTATGGCTCATAAGGTATCAGTAAGCCCTAATATTCGATCATTCGTTAGATTACCAAATACTCATTAAGCATCAACTATATGAATAGCAAAAAAGCTAGATACTATGTATAATAAGGTATGACACTGGTCCTATTGTTAAGGAATGTTAAAAATATGACTTCAATTGCAATTAACTTTGGAATATTATACATAGGGAATGACTGAATAAAATATGAAGTTGTCGTATCAGTGTCCATCTGGTAATTTGGACCTCAAGATAAATATAATTAATCTATTCTTATGTTTAGTTGAGAAAATGTATATTATGATTAGAATATTAACATAAACAATTGCATATAAGAGTAAGAAATATAGACATGGAAATGCTAAAATTCAAGAAATTTCCTAAGCAGTGATTGTGATTTGATGAATTGACTGTTAAAAGATATTTCTCTTTTAATTTCCATCCTGGTGGAAAATTCTGTGGGCACAATATTGATGATAATTTTTCCTCATCAATTAATTGATTGGCTTTATTTGTTGGCAAATATTTGAGTGTGTACTATGTCTCCAGGCATTGTTCAAGACACTAGGAATAAAAGGGTAAATAAAATAGACATGGTCCCTCTTGCTAACACGTATGTTTTGGACATAAGTTCTAACAACACCATTTAGTATTGATAAAGCCATGATTTAGCTCAAATTTCTGTAATGTCAATATCTCATGTGGCAAAAGAGTGAAGCCTGGGGCACCTTAAGTGAGCCTTTATCCCTCCTACTGTCCCCTTTTCTCCTACTTTATGCCATCCACAACTGCCATAGTTTATTCAGCTTTATCTCATGCATTCGTTTAGCAAATATTTCTGAGCACCTAGCATGTTGGAGGTACTGATTTAATCTCTGGTGATATAGAGGTAAATATAGACAGAAAACTATACAGAAAAGATCTACTAATTAAATCTTGGGTAACGCCCCCAGTGAAAAGATGAAAATAGTAGGTGTTATCATTGGAGAGAATATAGAAAAAATATCCATGGGAGTAGACGGAGACAAACATATAAAAAGCTACTAACACCAAAGAAAGAGAAAATTTTAATATGAAACAGGTGTTTAAAAGCTGTGAGGTGTCAAGATAAATTAAGTCTGATAAAATGACTTCTTTTTTTGCCTAGTAACTCATGAAAGTAATATGAAAATTAAGAAAAAAATCAATTGACCATATAATTTACAACAACTTTTTACCCCCAAGAAATAACCATGTGACAGAAGAGTGGTGCCTGATTTTTTTCTTTTAATTTTTCTAATTTTCCATTTTAGTCTGGTAGTAAAAATCTAGACTAATTTATAGAAACCAAGTTACAATATCATAGCACAGGCTGGAACATATATTTAACTAAACACTATGTAAATCCAGTATGTATTCATTTAGCAACTACAAATCAGTAAATTAGTGTTTTACAAACCTTTGTTTATGTCTACCTATAGTACAAGTCTTTAATGACGTTTTACTTTTGCCTCACTTTACTTTCAGTGCTTTAATATCAATTAATAGCATTTTAACAATATAAAGTATCTTTGAATAGAAGTACAATTTAAACATTTCTAACTATTAGTTTTAATATTTAAGTAATAATATGTACTGTTACTATGGAATTATCAATTTCTCCTAGTTGTCATGGAAATTAGAAGTAATACAAAGAATAAACTTAAGAGAGGAAAAAGCATTATCTAATCTGGCTAACATTGCTGGGCAATATTTTCCATAATGTGTGTCTGGAATATTGATATGTATTAAGGATCTCTGATCAAATATATTGGAACATGTTGGTGAACAAGGCAAATATTGTTTTTTTATTTCAAGACTTCTCAGAGATCTGATAGATCATAAAATCCATGAGGGCATAGTTTATTTCTGTCTTATTCACCTCTTATATTGTGTGTGATTATTCTCAATAAATATTTATTGAATTAACATGTGTCATGATACAGCTGGTTTTCCATAATGAGAGTGAAAATAGGCAGTTATTTCCAAATATATTTGGCCACAGGACCATTGTTTCCCCACAGACCATTTTTCTGTACAGACACACTTTAGGAAATGCTATTTGTGTAATTCATGAAAGAAGAGACTGTATTATGAGGAATACTTTTCTCCAAAACTTTCTCTAAGGCAAGTAAAAAAAAAAAAAAAGAAAAGTCTATTATAAAGAAAATTCAGTAAACACCTATTGAATGCCTACAGCTCCAGTTATTGTGCAACGTATTGGGAATACTAAGGTGGCTTGAATCAAGTCCCTGTCTTCCAGATCTTGCCACAGGGTATTGAAATAATTTGTGCTTACCTGGCTTACTGTACTCTGAACAGTGGTGTTCACAGGAGGCTATAGGACGATAGATATGAGGCTCTTCCCCAACTGGGGTGTTTAGGGGTAGCTTTGAGAAGGAGGACAGGCAGAGCTGAATATGTAGGCGTTGGCAATAGTCACAGGAGAGTGGCAAGGGAATTGTAGGTAGAGGGAGTTGCAGTGGTTGAAGTTGTAAAACAGAAGTTTTGCAGGAAACTACTGAGGCTAGAAGTCAGGGAGTGGGGAAAGGTAAAGCTGAACGTACGTCAATCTAGGTCACAAAGGTGTTTGAATACCTTGCTTAGGCATGTGTTCAGCAAAGTGCCAGATATTATGGGAGCCTCAGGAAGTGTATGATCCATCTGCACAGACAAGATATAAACAAAGGAAAAGTTAATAACAGAAGTGGTAGTTTGAGGCAGCAATACATGAGGAATGAAACAAGGGAGATGCCAAATGGCACTTGTTATACACCTATGTGCCAAGCACTTTGTTATTTAATTTCATCTACTTACTAAGTCTCTGAGTTTAGTAACCAACATGAACAGCTGGAACAGAAACTGAAAGGCGATATAGTATACTGCATAGGAACATGGACTCTAAAGCGAGGGTGTCAGGGTTTGAATCCTGTTTGCACAATTTACAATGCAGCCGTGGACACTTTACTGTAGCAATCTAGAGACTTACAGATAAAGATAGAGACATACATTGTGTGTCAATTCCTTTATCTACTCAAAAGGACTCAAAACAGCGCCTATCTATTACAGAACAAATAACTTGCCCAAGGTCATGCAGCTATTTTGTAGTAGAGTCAGGATGCATCTCAAGTCTGACTTCAAAGCCCAGCTCTCTTTTCACTATCTCAAGACAATGCATGATTAATTTCTAAACACACTGTGCAGACAATTTCTAGGGGAGCTCAGAGCTAGGAGAATTTACTTCAGGTTGAGGTAGTCAGAGAGACCTTTAGTAAAGAAGTGGGATTTGAGATAGGCCCTGAAAGATGAATGGAATTATGAGAAATGAGGAGGAAAGGAGTGGGTATTTTAAGTGAATGTACTGGCATTAGTAGAGGTATAGTGTTCAAAAGTGCAAATATCCATCTATTGCTACTTTTTCTTCTGACTTTGGTAATCCTAACAAAAGTATTGCCAGGTAAAATTAATTTGAAAAATTAATTAATTAACCTAAAATCTCACCACTCTAGTCATGAAATGTTTATTTTTCATATGTTATGTTATCTTAAAATATTTGTCCACAGATAATTTATGTTATAGTTGTAATCACATGAAAAATCACAAACTGTTGGTTAGTCTAGCACTATATAGCATGTCTCTGTTACTATACTATGTAGCAATTGAAGAAAAATCATTTCAGTTGGTACTTGCCAAATCATATATGTATATATATGCACACATATATATGTGTATATATATATATATATATGCACACACATGTATACACAAATATGCATATATAATACTGTCATATATGTCCTAATATTTAAATAAACATCATCATTATCAGAAGCAAAATGCCTAAGCAACATTGTTGGGTCATAGTACAAAATGAAAAAAATCATTAAACATTTGTGTCAGTTAAGAGTTTATTAGTTTCATTTGTAGAAATTTATAGTAGTTTAAAATCAATGCATAAAGAGATTGTCTTTCATATTGTGAGTCCAGGGATCCAAAAAGCTTTTCTCTATGTTGAGCTCCAAGAATTGGTAGTCCAGGGAACTCAAATCTTACCAATTTAGGATTAATATAATAATAACAATAATAGCTGGGAGAGAGACAAGATGGCGGAAGAGTAAGACGCGGAGATTACCTTCTTCCCCACAGATACACCAGAAATACAGCTACACGTGGAACAACTCCTGCAGAACACCTACTGAACGCTGGCAGAAGACCTCAGACCTCCCAAAAGGCAAGAAACTCCACACTTACCTGGGTAGGGCAAACAAGAAAACCCTAAAAGCAGAGA
>RJWK010035793.1:0-22023 GCA_004363435.1 Platanista minor
TAGAAAGTAAAAGAACTAATAACATATGTCCAGTGTTGGTAAAGATAGGAAGACATTGGCACTCTTCTTTATTATTAGTATTATTTTTTTATTATTATTATTTTTTTCCAGTACGCGGGCCTCTCGCTGTTGTGGCCTCTCCCATTGCGGAGCACAGGCTCCGGATGCGCAGGCTCAGCGGCCATGGCTCACGGGCCCAGCTGCTCCGCGGCACGTGGGATCTTCCCAGACCTGGGCACGAACCCGTGTCCCCTGCATCGGCAGGCGGACTCTCAACCACTGCGCCACCAGGGAAGCCCCTAGAAGTTACTATTTTTGTTGGGTTCTCTGGGCTCCAGAGATGATGCTCCATAGGTGGAGACGAGGACCATCACACGGCACATTAGGGCTTCAACATCATTATCGTTCAAGTGCCTTTACAAATAGGGCAGTTCCTGATCTCACAATTTTATGAATTCTTTGTCATTTTGTAGGTGAGGAATCTGAGATTCTTTTGACCTAACGAAGCTTGTTTACTCCTTCCTAGGAAGGCTGAACTGCTGTTCTGGCTTCCTGGTTGTCCTGGATAGACTCTGAGAAGTCTCTGTTTCTGGGGGAACGGGTTTATGCAACTGTGAAAGGAACTCAATCTCGTTTTACAGACTAAAGAGTGAATCTCGGAGCAGAAAAGTAGCTATCCTGGTGGCCTCAGGAGAGTCAATAGTGGACGTTGAACAAGAGCCACATGGAGAGCTCCTTTGACTTGCTGGTTACAACCAGGAATCCAGGGCACTTCCTGTCCCTGTCTCCTGGCCAGTATCAGTCATACTTGGCCATGTGGCTGAAAGCAAAGGGTTGTGGTACCTTGCAAAATTGCACCACTCTGTTGAAAACATGGAAACCAACAGCCTAGTTCACTGACTTAGCCACTTAGCCCTAGGACAAGCTCTGGCCAGACACCAATTCCAGAAATCTGGAATTGTCCCCAGCCAGTGCCTCTCAGTTGGGTAGTAAGGTGGTTAGTGACTGGATGGGAGCCCATTTCTCAGACCCCTCCATCACTTTCGATATTTTTCTATCTCTGTGGTCCAAGAGCTGCAAAGGAGGGAGGACCTATTGGATCCAGGAACACTCAGGACACACTGAATTCTGTTTTCCTTCCATAGTGCTAACTCCTGAGATTTTATTGACCCCCCACAAAAGTGCATCTGTTAAATTTATCAAAAAAATTGTTTTTGGTTAGGCAAAGACTTCACTTACAAAAAGAAATTTCCAGGTTGAAATAATTTCAGGCGTATGAGTTTGGCATTTCTAAGTACAGATCAGTCATGGCTAATTGCACAACTTTTAGCTAGTGTGTTGAAATACGAATACTGACGAGATGCCCTTGCCTTGTGTGTTCACTCATCCTTTTATCCACCACATACAGAGTCTCAGGCTCTGTGCTGGGTTCTGAACATTCAAATGCGTGGCCTCTCGCCTCCAAATGGTGGCTATAGCTGTACAAACCGGAGCTTTGACAGACGAGGCACAAAATGCTGGGAACACAGAAGTGGGGGTGACTTCAGGGAAAGGCTTCACTAGGAGGTGGGGCTAGATCTGGTACAGAGAGATGGAGAGGAGTTCTCAAGGTAGATTAAAAAGAAGGAGGAGTTATTTTAGACCTGGAGCGAATGGCTGTTCTAGAAACCACAATTATTTGATGTGGGCTGCTTCTCCCCATGGCTCACCCTTGGCATTACCTGACCAGCTTTCTAGTTTGTGCCCTGGATGGAGATGTTACCATGTTACTGTACAGCTCTGGTGGCTCCCAGAGCCCCTGTGCATAGGTTGGGTTTGGTGGGGGACTACCTCAGTATCTACCTGGAGAGTTAAGTTTCAGGGCTAACGTTCCAGCAAGATATTTAATCCTGGTCTGACGGAAGCCCGCACGTGAGCTCCGTTCCCAGGGGTGCAGAGGAGCTGATGGCTTTCGGCCCGTGTAATGCTTGTCAGCAGATATAATAACCTAGGATTGGGTCCAGAGACAGCTTGTGTAGGGAGCGCAGAGCAGCGGAGAGGATGAGATATGAAAAAGCACCAAGAAGGTAGTGTTGATTAAAAGAACCCCAAACAATTATGTGTGTGTTTCTTAAAGGTTGAAGATGTGCATTTAACAGGAAGTACCTTCTACTCCTGGAATCCCATAGCATTTTATATGTATGCTTTTGGTGAAAAGGGAAGCTGTGTCAAAATCAAGCACATTAATTTGTAAACACTAGTGAATTTATGGGGCCAACGTGGCAGGATATTTGAAATTGCCATTGCATCGAAAAAATCTAGGAAACACAGCAACACAGCAGCTTTCAGCAGTGAACACATTCTACATTGTATTTATGGCCCTGCAGTATCTTGAAATGTAGGGCACACCCCTGACTCATCTTTGGGTCTTTCAGGTTCAATAGCTGATAGGTGTACACATTGTGAGTTATCTATAAATACGGGGTATATGGAGGAATGAATGAAGGAATGGGAAAAGGTGCTCTGAAAATCATGAAATAGTTAACAATGTAAGATATCAAATGGTTTTTGTCTGAAGTAGGTGCTGAAAAATCATTTTTATTTTTAATTTTAGTAAAACACACAAAGCATAAAATTTACCATCTTAAGCATTTTAAGTGTACAGTTCAGTAATGTTAAGTATACTCACCTTGTTGTACAGCCAATCTTTAGAACTTCTTCATCTTATAAAACCAACACTCTGTATCCATTAATCAACAACTTTCCATTTCCTCCTCTCTTGAGCCCCTGGCAACCACCAGTTCTACTTTCTGTTTCTATGAATTTGACTATTCTAGTCAAATAAATAGACTAGCCTCACAGAAGAGTATGTGTCTTTTTTGTGCCTGGTTCATTTCGCTGAGCACATTATAATGTCCTCAAGATTCGTGCATGCTGTGATAGATGTCAGAATTTGCTTCCGTTTTAAGGCTAAGTAATATTCCATTGTATGGATATAACACATTTGTTCATTTGCTCATCTCCTGATGGACATTTGGGTTGCTTCTGCCTTTTGGCTATTGTGAATGATGATGCTGTGAGCATTCGTGTACAAATACCTCTTGAAGGTCTTGCTTTCAATTCTTTTGGGTATATATCCAGAGTGGAATTGCTGGATCATAGGGTAATTCTATTTTTAATTTTTTGAGGACCTGCCGTACTGTTTTCCATGACAGCTGCACCATTTTACACTCCCATGAACAGTGTCGGAGGGTTCCAGTTTCTCCACATCCTCACCAACGCTTGCGATTTTCTGTGTTTTGTTTTTGTTTTCATAGTAGCCATCCTTATGCGTTGAGGTGCAAAACTCTATTTTTAAGATTAATGAATGAAGCTTTTGAGTGCCACCTGCTTGTCTTCTATCAGTTAGTACATTTTAAGAAATCATTCTTCAAAGAAGACTATATTTTGAAGTCATAAGCTTCCTATGTGTGACTTTTGAGAACTCTGAATCAAGTGTTGTTTTGGCAGTCGCAACTTTGATGAAACACCTGAAACAGCCTCTTCTCCCAAACCTTTAAAAATAGTAGAAATTGTTTTTGAAAAGCCACAGATCGGTCCTCTGTCAACAGTGATTTTAGGGCCCACGCAAAGCTTAAGATTAGTAGGTAAGTCATCCCAGGATTGAACGCAGAGAATGAGATCTGAGTGGACCCTATGGTATTATCTGTCTTGGGAAATATGTCGGTGAAGGAGCTGTCCAGCAGGAGAGAGGCAAGGCTTTATTTGCACATAATGTACTACAACTTTTTGTTGCACCGCAAGTAGAAGTGAAGTGTTTGGTGTGTGCTTTTGTGTGTGCCTCTGTGTGTGTGTGTGTGTGTGTGTGTGTGTGGCCAAGGGAGAGGGGGTGTTTCTTGTGTAGGAAAAAAACGGCTCTGTTTACTCCTGAACCTCCCCTTGCTTACTGTATGAGAGAAAATATATACTTGCCGAAGGCAGGCAATTTTAAGAGCATGAATCCTGTGACATCATCCAGCAGAGTGAAATATCAGTTGAGCAGCTGGTATAAGAGAGCTTTGCAATGAGTTATGAGGCTCTGAAACTTTCCAAGTGAGTTTACATACGCCCTTTGTGGCACGATATGAAGACTTTTCGTTTAGCTTAAGTGTTTTAATGAGGTATTGCCATGTAGCACACACAAATGAAAAACATATGATGTACCCCAGGCAAGAGAGAAGCAATAACTCTACAGATTTTTGAAGAAGGCTAGTCATACCACAGGCTACCATTATAACAGAAAAAATAACAAGAATTTTAATACCATTGTCTGGCCAAATATATTAATTTAAACTGAATGCCTTTTTAAAAATATTATAGCTGTGAGGCAGGACGTTCCATTGGCGAGCATCTTCAAACCGTTCATTTTTAGAGGATTCACTGAAAATTATTGAAGTGAAGCAGCCTTTGCCCATCCGCACATTTGGAGGAACCACTGAAAAGTCTTTGATCATTTATGTGAGGCTTCTTTGAGTTTGACACAAAGAAGCTCAAATAAGAGGAGACGCTTTTAAAAAAAAAAAAAAAATTATTTACTTGTTCAGTTTTGGCTGCATTGGGCCTTCGTTGCTGTGCACAGGCTTTCTCCAGTTGAGGCGAGTAGGGCCCATTCCTTACTGCGGTGTATGGGCCTCTCATTGCAGTGGCTTCTCTTGTCGCGGAGCACGGGCTCCAGGCGCACGGGCTTCAGTAGCTGTGGCTCACTGGCTCCAGAGCGCAGGCTCAGTAGTTGTGGCGCACGGGCTTAGTTGCTCCACGGCGTGTGGGATGTTCCCGGACCGAGGCTCAAACCCGTGTCCCCTGCATTGGCAGGCGGCCTCTTAACCACTGCGCCACCAGGGAAGCCCAAGATGCGTTTTTAAGTGGGTTGACTTCTTTGCATTTACACGAGGGCATGGCTGATTTACTGATGACAGACACCCAACGGAGGAATTCCAGAATAAGAACACGGGGTTGTGCTTTCCAGGTCAGCTGATCCATTGCCCAGACCACGTGCAGACTTGGGTTCACATTCAGTCATTTGTTAGATGTCTGTGTATCTCGTTTGGAAATGGTTTTAGAAAAAGGTGTTCTGTGACCTCGTTTGGGTATTACTCCTGGGTTCTAATAACCCTTGTCTGAAAAAAAAAAAACATTTTTGTGTATATCCTTTAATTTAGAAATCTGAAATCTCAAAGTGCTCTCCGACATTTTCATCCAAAAAGCATTTTGCTGACTTTCAGGTTCAGGAAACACAGAGATGAAAAAGAAATAGTGCCCTTGGGAAGCTCTGTAGCTTACTAAGCAGTTAACTTTTACCAAAAGTCTCTGAAGACAGGCGATGACTGATACAGCACTGGGAAGCTTGTTAGGTCAAGTGATGTAACTTTCTTATTTGATATCTTTGTATTTCTTTCGAGTCTACCTCACACAAAACCACTAATGAGAATGTTGGGGTGATCATGACTTCTGTCTGTAGAGACCGTTGAATTCCAGGTACGAGGAGTTGGGGGAGGGGGAGCCGAGAGTGTGTGTTCAAGGCCATATCATTGAAGCTTTCTTCTCATCAGAATAATCTGCGATGACAGATGGTCTGTTCTCAGCTTGAACACAGCTGGGGACTAGCATCAGACATCTTGGCTTTCAGCTGTTTTCCTCACTTCAGTCCTTGAAGCTTCTCCTGATCCTCAGCCTTTTCCGGAAAGCTTCTCCTTTTGAATGCTCTACAAAGAGTCACCTTTTCCAAACTAGAATTGTTCCAGATGAAGGGAGAACACAGGTGTGGAGGCTTCTTTCACTTTTGTGAAGTAACCTTTAGAAGAGATTTCAGGAATGATTTCCCATCCCTTGGAATGGCAGCACACCAGACACATTTTCCCCCTAAATACTCTCTACATCTCCAGCTACTGGGTCTGTCTTATGTGAAAAAAAAAATCGGTATTGTTTTCCCTGCAGCTCACATGAAGCCAGAAATGAACACCTGTGACTCACGTATTAGCTCATCTTGTCAAAACTTTCATGTGTCTAGTTAGCACTGGTTGTCCATCTGTGAATAATGGGAGAAGGTCTCCCTGTTTGCTAGCTCTGCTGGGCAAGGCTTGAGCTTTCTCTCTCATACTTATTCTCTTTGCTACTTACAATTGTTCTGAAAGCAACCAAGAAAATACAGAATATTGGTTCTTACACTGACGTGACTAGGCTTTGTACTGAGAGGCAAAAGAGAGAAATCATATGATAATATTTTTCTTTTTTACATGTTTTTCTCTTTAAAGAACTGAATTGTCTATGTGGTTGTTTCAGATGAAAGAAGGACTTTGGGAAGCTTTTTCTGGATGGGGTTCTGCTTAACACGCTGCACTTTGGTTCTGTCTGAACATGTGTAATTGGAAACATGTACATTCACAGTGGCCCTTGACTCTGAAGAATGGTACGGACATTTTCCCCAGCTTTGTTCGTTCTTATTTTGTCCCTGTGCCATGATTTTTTTTTTTAATTGAATTCAAATTTGCAGCTTTTAAAAGCAAACCACAAGAACATGGTTTTTAATCCCTTGAGATTTGTTTGCCCCTGTTCTACATATACAATAGCAATTGCCTTAATATGGCCATGCCAGACTTATAAAACAATTAAAAATGGCATCTCTTTATTCATTTAGGTTTTAAAAAAATCTTTTACCAGTTAAAGTAGAGCATGTCTTACCAAAGCAAAGCAGAGGTTCTTCCCTCTGGCGAGTCCAAGGAGGTAGGGTAGCTATTTACAGGGATCCTTTTTCAAAGTGTCAAGGAAGGGTCAATCCTTGTTTAAAGTGGTAATTTTAGCCTGCAGCCAGATTCCAATCTTGTGGAGGAAAAAAAGTCCTGGAAAAACTGTGTGGCCACATGTCGAGTGATGTCACCAGGTGGGGGAGGGCACCAAGAGAAGATGAAGAATCTTATGGCTTATTTGATTTGTGAACTGTTTCTGATTATCCCAATTGAGGGGGGGGCGGTCCTTTGAATAATGACGCCTTGACATCCCTTCCCTGGGGAATCCACACTACTGGTCACCAGATGTGTCAGGGCAGCCGCTTCAAGCTTCAGACCTGTCCTGTGAGCTGCACATGTTCAGATACTGCTCTCCATTTACCCCTGCTGAAGGAAAGCCAAACCTGAAACCCACTCTCCCAATTAAAGAAAGTTCTAGTTTACAGTGATTTGTTATTAATATTCATGTCTTTGGGCCCAGTAATTGTTCTTTGGGCATGACTGTTGGGCATGGGCTGTAGCTCAGCATCTGCCCAAGTAGAACTCTCTTGGTCCTTTTGAGCTAAATGTTAAATACTATGAGCATTTTCTGATGTGGGAATTTTTGTGTTTAGACAGAACTGCAAAGCCCTAGATTGTAAACCTTGAAGGGACTTTGAAGATCTCACCACTCTTGCAGATCTTTACACTTTCAACTTTTCTGTTAGAATCTTGAAAAATATAAAATGATTCCTATTGAAGTCAGGTTCACCATCTAGAAAAAGGTTGCTTTTCTAGCCTGTGTCACTGTCATCGGGAAAAGCCATGTGCTAGTTGAATATGTAACTGTCTGTGTATGAGAGATTTAGGGAAATGAAGACATCACCTCCTCTCCAAGAAACCTAAAAACGTAGATCATGGATTGAGAGAAATTTAGAGCTGTACCTGCCATCCCTTCACCCAGTGGAGGAATCTCCCCCCCAGAATCCTGAAAGATGTTATGCCACCTTTGCTTGCCTCTTTCTTCTCCTGGAGGAACCCTTTGGCCTTTTGGAAGAGTTCTCGCCTTGGTCTTAAGATAGATCCTCCAGAACTACTCAAGCCCAAAGAATAAGTGAATCCCTTTTTCATATGCAACCTTTCAAATATTTGAGGACAAGACACTCATGTCTCCCTCTGACCCTTATTTTTTCTTTTTCAACACAACACCCCTGGTTTCCTCCCCTGTTCTCTCCCGTGGTTTTTATTTCCTGTATCATCCTGCCTGTTCTCCCATGGATGTGCTTCCTATACTAGCATCACTTTGTAACATTCTGTCACTTCATTCTATGCTTGTCACACTACAACTAAAAAATAAAAACTAAAAGTAAATGTGACCTATCTGCAGGGCAGAAATATAGATGTAGAGAACGGACATGTGGACACGGGTAAGGGGAGGGTGGGACGAATTGGGAGATTAGGATTGACATATATACACTACCATGTGTAAAATAGCTGGCTAGTGGGAACATGCTATATAGCACAGGGAACTCAGCTCAGTGCTCTGTGACGACCTAGATGGGTGGGATGGGGGCCGGAGGGGGGGGGGAAACAGAGGTCCAAGAGGGAGGGTATATATATATATACATCTAGCTGATTCACTTCATTGTACAGCAGAAACTAACAGAACACTGTAAAGCAATTATACTATAATAAAAAAAGTAAAAAAGCTAAAAGTCAATGCAGTATTTCTGATTTGATCCAAGCAGCAAAGTTTCTTAAACTGTGGGGTGCTCTGTCTGAGTGACCTACAATGTGTCATAAGGGCCTACTGCTCCCTATTCTGATTTCATTAACTTTTTTTTTTTTTTTTCCATATGAGGAGAGCTTTACTGGAGAACTTCACTATGTTTGTATGTGTGAGGTTATGTAAATAATTTTCTGCTCATTTAAAAAGTGCAAATAATTCACAAAGATATAAAGTTGAAAAACCTGGTAAAGCCTGCGACCCCATTGATGGAGCTCTGAGGAAGCTGTGGTAACAAATTCACTCCAACTCCCAGGGGTTAACCTAACAAGCTCCCACACAGTCACTCGGGCTGACAGAAGTCCCCCCATCTTATGACTTCGTTGCATCCACACGTGGCTTCCAGGCCCATCGTAGCAGGGGAAAGAGACACACAGAACTAATACCTGCTCTATACGATCCCTGGAGCACTGGTGACATCCTTCACTTGTGTTTATAATCCGGTGGCCAGAATCTCTCGCAAGGTCCCAATAATTGCAAGGGCTGGGAGTCTTCCAGAGTGTCCAGGAAGTTACTATGAAATTCATTAAGCTTAAAAACTTTTAAAAAAGATAATATAGTAAATAAGTAAATAGTAAAAAAAAAAAAAAAAAGATTACTAAGAAATTCATTAAGCTTAAAAATATTTTTCTTAAATAATAAAAAATAAGATAAATGGTAAAGGTTATTAAGAAATTCATTCATTTTTTTTAAGCATAGTGAATTTCTTAGTAACCGCCTACAGGAAGCTTATTTCCCAAACAAACACACACTTGAATGACTGAAGATTTTAGTGCGAATCCCTGAACTGAGATCTGAATGCCAGCCATAGAGACTGGTTTGTCTGTAGCAGAGGCTGAACAAAGGCCCCCTAACCACAGGATTCTAATTGTGACCTAGTCTTGCCTCTGTTTATGTGATGTGTGGTTAATTGTATTAAGCCCAACCAAGACCCTGGAAAATTTTTTTTTCGGCCTTTGAATCCTTGGACACCATCCCCATAAGATGGTTCATATACATGATATTAAAAGCGTTTGCTTCTGAGAACTGAGTGTCAAGTCCATTAGTCTGCTGGATTAAAACTCATCATCTGATTTCTCATTAGTGAATCTCAGATGAGGGTGTCTCAATTACATGCCTAACCTCAAGAACGGATAGGTTTTAGGATGAGTTATTATATCATTGACTACTGTTAGATTATTGGTGTGATTTAAATGTGGTCATGTGTCTGGAAATAATTTATAAGTTGTAAGCTTGATAATCCAGTGTGAGGCACACATTTGGCACCATTACAGAAACTTTCAAAACATTTGTACCCTTTGACTTAATAATATTTCTGGGCTTTTTTTCTAAGTGAATTATTGGGCATTTTTAAAAAGAACTTTGTTCTTGGACTTTCCTGGTGATCCGGTGGTTATGACTCCACGCTTCCACGGCAGGGGCCGTGGGTTCCTTCCCCGATTGGGGAAGTGCGCGTGCTGCGGGGTATGGCCAAAAAAAAAAAAGAAAGGTCTTGCCTTAGTAGTGGAGAGTATGGGGAGTAATTAGCCCTAGACTAAGTGCTTCTGAGTGCTGCCAAAATAATTTTAAAAAGATCCGGAAGGATCAAACTATTAAAAAAGAAAGAACTTTGTCCTCAATACTGGAATATTGGGAATGACTTAACTTTCTGCTATTAAGAAGGTAGTTCAGTCGTTCAACAGTTTTTATTTAAGTCTGTGCTAAGTGCTAGGCACTGTTCTTGACCAAACCCGAAGGATGAAATCCCTATTCTTTGAGAGCCGTCATTCTGAGGAGGAAGACAGTTACCAGGGTAATTAAATAAAATAAGTGAGATGGAGAAAAACCAAGCGGAGAAGAACAGGACGTACTGGGAACCGGGAACTGTAGTGTTTCATGAAGAGATGAGCTAGGCTGCAGAGAAGGCCACCTTTGAGCAAACACTGGAAGGAGGGAAGGAGCGAGGCCGATGGATGAATTGGGGGAGATACCTTCCAGGCAGAAGGAATAAGGGCAAAGGCTCCAAGGTGGGAGCCTATCTGACGTGTGGGAAAACCAATGACCCAGCCATTCAAAGGACTCCTAGGCAGCCATTAAAATAATAACCTAGACCTATATGTATTCACAGGGAAAGACGGTGATACATAGTTAGTGAAAAAAGCAAAGCGAATTTTAAAATGATGTACATAGAAAATCCCATTATTTTTGGCTGAAACATTTTATCCATGGCTATTTATAAACATATACTTAGAAAAATATCTACAAGGGTATAACTCAAATAAGAAAATCATGACAGTGATTTTCTTATCTCCTTTATACCTGAAAAATTTTCTGTGAATTAATTGCAGCGCAGGTGTAGGATCTTTTTATAATTAAAATATCATTCCATTATTAGCGCCCATCCCATATCATGGTACTCTAAATAAAGCTGAATATTTTAGCTAAATCTTGTCAGGAAAGATGTTTAAATATTAATTCTACTGAACTCAATAAATAGTCATTTTTGATAAGTTTTCTATAGCTTCCTAGTACATAATACTAAATGACCTGTTACAGGCTGGATTGTGTCCCCACAAAATTTATCTGTTGAAGTTCTAACTCTCAGGACCTCAGAATGTGACCTTATTTAGAAATGGGGTCATTGCAGATGTAATTAGTTAAGAATAGGTCATAGTGAAGTAGGGTGGGCCCTAATCCAGTATGACTGGTGTCCTTATCAAAAGGGGAAGTTTGGAGACAGGCGCGCGCGCACACGTACACAGGCAGAGCACCATGCGAAGGAAGATGAGGGTAGAGTTCCTGCTCGGGCTTATCTGAGCCACGGAACACTGAAGATCGCAAACCCTTCCTGGGCAAGGCCATGCACAGAATAGTGAGTCGCCCTTTGGTCTTTAACAGACCCTGCTCTTAATGGAAAGCTCCTGCTCTGGATTTGGTGTCCCTCCAAGAGAAGTGAGCTGGGGATGGAACAGGAGCAGAAAGCACCATGGGTCGCCTTTCAGTCAACAGCAATCCATGCCCCTTCTGCAGAACCTCCCTTGTCACCACAGTCCTGTTTGCCATCTGCTGTGCAGCATTCTGGCCAGGAGGGAATTCGATAGACTAAGGAATGATGTTGGGGGGGGGGGTCGTTCCTTGGTGTTCACTAAGCACTGCCCCTCTACTAAGCAAGCAGGAAGTTGTCTACCACGAGGGTCTTCAAACTATAAGGCATGTGTCCTGGCCTACCTCAGAAATGCCGTTTTGGGGGCCTGGGGTGGAGCCCACACCTTTCGTTTCCATCCAGCCCCCAGTGATGCTCTCATACTGCTGGTCTGGAGACCATGTTTTGAGTAGCTCTGACCCCCCAGGACTGGACCATGTTCTTGTCCCCAGTCCAGGGGGGAATTTTTCTTCTCACAACTCCACTTGGATATTATGCTCTTGAATTTCACCAAGAGCCAGCGTAGGATAGACCACGCTTGTGGTGTCTGTCGCCATCTCAGAGTAGTCCTCTCAAGGGCTTTGCTCATTTTGTTGCTGGGTGTCCTTCGTGGAAAATTACCCTCAAGTCTGAGGATGTAGATATATTGACTCGCTTCTTATAAGTTGCTGGGCTTCTTAGTAGATGGCAAAAATTAAGAGTTAGGGATTAACAGATACAAACTACTATATATAAAATAGATAACCAACAAGAACCTACTGTAGAGCACAGGGAACTATGCTCAATATCTTGTAAGGATCTATAACGGAAAAGAATCTAAAAAAAGAATGTGTGTGTATATATATACATACGTATAACTGAATTACTTCGCTGTACACCTGAGACTAACACAACATTGTGAATCAACTATATTTCAATAAAAAAATTCTGTCATTCTGTTTTTCTCATTACTTTGTCTAATAAGATGCTCAGAACAAGGATTTTTCTCAACTGCTACAGCTTCACTCAGAATTCCTAACATAATTTTCCAATTCTGCTGCTTGATTTTGTTCTTTCATATGTCCTAATAATATTGCTATAACTGTGTTTCTTATTCTTTTTTTGTGTGTTTTGTTTTTGCGGTATGTGGGCCTCTCACTGTTGTGGCCTCTCCCGTTGCAGAGCACAGGCTCTGGACGCACAGGCTCAGCGGCCATGGCTCACGGGCCCAGCCGCTCCGCGGCATGTGGGATCTTCCCGGACCGGGGCACGAACCCGTGTCCCCTGCATCGGCAGGCGGACTCTCAACCACTGCGCCACCAGGGAAGCCCTCTTATTCTTTTTTGAAAAAGTAAATTTTTATTACAAAGTTAATAATGGTAGATATTTAGTAAATATAGTTAGTAAAAAGAAAAATAAAACCTTCCTGGGTCCATCACTCAGAAATAATATCTGTTATTTTTCAGTAGTAGTCCTCTAGTTAATACATAAAATTTATTTTAATTAAATTATACACATTTATATAAAAATATAATGTAAATTTGTTTAAAAAGTAAAATTCAAATGATTTAAATGACTGAAATTAAAAATATTTAACTTAGAGTTTTATTAATTGCTGTTTATTGGTAGAATCATGAGTATCTTCTCCTGTTGCGACATAGTCTCCTATGACATAGTAAAGACTCTCTCATCTGTTCGTAGATTCCAACCCGGCTCTTCTAGGTAGTTTCTAGTTTTTCGCTATCACAGACAAAATTCTGATTAATATTAGAGTAAATACGTCTAATTCATCTAGTATAAAATTCTAGAAATGGAGTTATTTGGTGAGGGAGCGAGGTGGGGGAGGGAGGGAAGGGAAGAGAGAGAGAGAGAGAGAGAGAGAGAGAGAGAGAGAGAGAGAGAGAGAGAGAGAGAGAGAGAGAGAGAGAGAGAGGGAGAGAGAGAGTGGAGCTTACATTTTTCCTAATCACCTCTGGCTCTGGGTTCCTGCTTCCAGGGAAGTTGGTCCATTCACGGATTATTTCACTTTCCTTGACATCCAATCCCATTCCTCCAGCCACAACACACCCCTGAGGAGAGAGTTCGTTGGGTTCCTTCCGTGAGTTTCCCCAGTCCCTCCCTCGCGCAAAGCGTCCGTGTGTGTAACAGACCACATCTCTTCTTCAGGACTCCTTTTTCTGTTCCGCCTGTCTTCGAATTCACGCCCCTCCCCCCAACCCTAGAGTTACCTTTCCCCCGCAAGAGTCGAAACAGTATTCTATTCAAAAAATGGAATCCTCCGGTATCCCTGTGAACCTCGTCGCCTTACAGAAGAAACGAGCTTGATGTTTTGCTCAGCCCCTCATCAGCTCACTTGGCTTCCAGTCGACCTTTTCAAACTCACAGACCCATGTCTCAACCAAAGGTGTGGTCGCTAAGGACAGGTGAAAACCGCGATTTCAAGCTTGCTTTCTCCCTCTCCTCTGCCAGTTCTAGCACCTGACGGGAGATGTACAGAAATCAGCTTTCCCACTGATGTAAATATGCCTCTCCTGCCCCGTAGGAAGCTGTTCTGGCTGAAGTCAGTTATATAGCAACACGTAGGAGATTAGGGTTAAGTCAGTGGAATCGCGGGGGTGAACTGGACGGGGGGTGGGGATGAAGCAGTGAGATGGCTTGCAAACGGACCCTTTGTATCGTGGCTCCGGAGACTGGGGCGTGGTGGGGAACCCTGGAGGGGAAGCACCGAGGAGACCTCTGCATTTGGTGGGGGTCAGGTTTTGTTGAAGGGCTAGTGTTCATCCAGGTGAGGCGTCTGGCAGGCATTTGGATGTACAGATCTGCATCAGGAGTGGGGCAGAGCTTGGGTAGCTGTGAAGGCATCAGTCTAAGAGGTGTGTGGGGACGTGGCCTTTCACAGAGGACGTGGGCGGGAACCTGCTAGAGGACTAATGCCCAGGGGAGGTGGTGGAACGGGAGCCACGAAGGAGATGTGAGTGGTGTCACCTCCACTGCCATGATCCTCACGTCACACCAGCAGAGATGGGTCTTGAGACTCCTCTTACGTTGTCTTTACTCATTTTCTGGGGATATCTGAAATAAATTTCCCTTTTCCTTTTTCAAGTTCATTTTCTGATCTTTTTCTGTGATCATAAATGCTGTTAATTTTGCATCATCCTCCACTCCTTCCAACAGTGGCTTCATGTCGAAAGCAGCATGCATACTTTCTGTGGTGGACTCAGTCCTAATTTATGCCTGTTGGCCTCATTGTAATTAGCACGAGCTCTTGCCTCTTGCATTAATTCTGTACTTTCTCTGGGAAGAATTTCAAACAGAGGAGTCTTGAGAATTCTGCAGGAAAATTTCAGAAGCTATTTTCAGAAGTGCTCAGGTTGAACTGGGAGATCACTCCTTAGACTTTTAAATGTTTCCCAAATAAAGGGTGCTGTTTCTGGCTCTGGAATTTCTTGCTTTGGGTAGTTCTACAGGTTCCTATCTTCTCCACTTCAATAAAGAAAACCTAACCTCTTCTCACCTCTCTCTGTATTTGGGAGTTTCTCATAACAGAATGTTCTGTTTTCAAGGATTCTTTTGTTTATTATACTTTAAACATGCAATGATGTTTCTAAAAATGCTCTGAAAGGGAGCAGGAAAAGTCATTGACAGCGTTGTTCAGACTCTGCCAGTTTGGATGGCTGAGGCTGAGGGATTTCAGGGCAGTAGCTGATTTAGTTTTGGGCTGGTTCTGTTGATTAGTCATTTCAAATGATCAGCCAAGAGTCATATGTATATGAAGACATGGACTCTCTTCCCAGCCAGCATTGGTTGCATAAGTCTTCCTAGTCCAGTGGTCACCAAGTTGCTGCCACTTTGTGACATATTTGAATTTATTTTTTGTTTATAGAAATCCAAGCCAGAAAGACTCACAGTTTTGGCAGTTGATTAAAGCCATTTAAGGTAGATTTTTGACACTGTAATTAGATGTGAGCACAAATCAAATAGTGCTGCCATATTCCTGACAGTGGGGAGGGCTCCAGAGCTGGCAGAGGGTCCCTGCCTAGCTTGGGTTAGGTCTCTGGGATTCCAAAGAAAGCTTTGATTTGTAAATGGTTGGGTTGAACGATGCCTTCCAAAATATATCTTTTAGAGGTATGAACTAACAAAATAAATGAAAGAAAATTGGATTAATTTTAATAATTCTGCCTCTTTGATTCCAAATCCTTGAACACCTACAAAAACAGAGTGCCTCTTAAAAGCACAACTTTGCCTTTGGAGACTAGTACTCTGTTTCTGTTTATGAGCGGGAGAAGCCAGACATGTATTTTTAGATGGATGGAGGCATCCAACGGAGAGTGAAGGTGGCTGAGAAGCCCTTCCAGGGTGCTGGTCGGAGATCACTGGGCTTCTTGGAGCTTTCAGAGTGAATTCCTTTCAAATTATGTTTTTGAAACCAGATCCAGGCCCTTTTCTGTTATTGATTGTTTTCATATGAAATAACATTGAAATCCAGTAGCGAATTGAGCTAGATGTAGATGAGTATTCCACATGGGTAGCTGGGATGTTAATTGAGAATTAACAATAATGAATGGAGTGAGAATAGACACAGAACATTAACCGGGGTGGAAGCCCAGAGAAGCAGGTCAGGATGACCGCCAGTTTCGTGGTTAGAGAGTTCTTTGTTGCAACTCTGACCCTGCCTCTTACTTTCTGAACTTGGATAAAGGACTCACCCTGTCTAAGCCTTAGTTTCTTCATCTGTAAAATGGGAAGAATAACATCTCATTCGTAGGACTGTGGTTAAGAATTAACGGCTTATAATTAATGTACATAAAGCATTTACAGGGATTCCTGGCATATGATAAATTAGTAGTGTTTGTCATTATTTTAATAACCAATACCACTGTTTAGATAAAATAGAAAAGAGATGTTTTCTTAGATATTTTTTTTTTTTCGGAGTATTTTTGGGGAGATGTCAGTGATAGGTACTCATTAGAATGTTTACTATAAATACAGACTTGGTGTTATATAAGATAGCAACAATAACAGTACTCTGGATTCTATGAAAAGGTACAGGGAGAACATAATGGACTGTTTATCTGCAGTAGACCACCATGGACAGTATATAAACATTAACCCACATTATTTTTAGTCTGCCCTTTCTGCCACTTGTGTGGGTTTTTTGAGAACTATAGGCTCCATTTCGGGGAGGGAGCCTGGAAGTGTGGGATCCAATGGCATTACTTGAAATGATTTTGAGTGGAAAGCTCAGCTCCCCCAAACACAAAGCCTCCTTTGATAAACCATTTTGCACAGCCAAAGTTGCTCCCACGTAAGAAATAACTTCCCCTAGCTCATATGGAACAACTCATTTCTTCCCCAAACACATTTTACGTCCAAGAGAAATAGTCTAATAGAGCTTATACCTTCTTTTTTTGTATTATTTCCATCATATGCTATCTAAACAGATGGTCAGAGCAAGATTGCTCAGATTTTTCCCTGAATTCACATGAGAATAACAGCTGTGTCTTTTGGGATTGGCTTGGAAAATACTGAAACAAACAAGAATTTGCTTATTCCTTTTGTCTAGTCTGAAATTGATTTATGAGACAGGACCACTGTTGAACTTTGATAAATACCTTGGAAATATCTGATCGAACTTTCACATTGTAAAATGAAGCCACATATAGATAATTGCTTGATTAAAATGACATATTTTGACATGCTTGATCTGCACTATAAACTGATAATTAAAAATAGTTGGGGTGTTTTTAACATTGCTGGTAGAGCAGTTATGGCCAAATCCACTTTATAACTTTCAAACAGCTTTTATTGATTGTGACTTTATATAATCATTTGTCATATTGCAAATAAGAGAATAGAGTTCGTGTATGGATTTTTAATTTATGATATCCTCTTCTTGCAATACCAATATAATCCATCTTTTCAGACGTTAGTAAGTCAAGACAAAACCTTTTATTAGTAAATTTACAGACACTAAGAAAAAGGAAACCAAAAATGCATATTTTGTAAAGACCATTACTTCAGAAGTAAATCGTTCCTTTCATTTGAGAAAAAGTACATCTTTTTATTACATCTTTTAATTTAATTGACTATATTTTACCAAAATTTATATATGAAACAGGTCACACTTATACCACTTTCTAAAAGCAAACCTTTTTTTTCCCCATCACTTATTCATAGGGAGGGGATCGCACATTATGAAAAATTATGAATGCTACTCTAGGTTTAGATTTAAGCAATTCTTTCCATAATAGAAAACTCTCCATTTTCATATGGTACTATTTGTAGTTGTTGCACGTAACGCAAATTATAACCGTTCATACTGAGAACTTCAGCTGACGAGAGGACTGATTATCAAATTTACCCAGAAATAACTGAATTTCATTCACATCATATTTTGAATATTCAGACCACACATTGCAAATATATGATCAAGAATATCACAAATAAGAGTGTCTGGATGTGAAAATGTACCCCCAGAGCCCCTTTAATGCTTGTCTGATCGTAATTGCCAATTTGAGTTCTCTTATTTGGAGCGCCAGGTAGTCTAACTCTGCCTGCTCAGAGGAGCTTTGTCATCGTTGGGTCTAATCTGGGCTGCAAATTTCTAAAACATTTCCTAAGTGGTTCCCCATCTTATTTTAGTTTCCAAGTTTCGAAACCTGAATTATGGTTTCTTGCAAACAAATTCAGTGAACTTCATTTGCAGCATTTTCCTCTCTCATTTTATTCATCACACTGTGATGAACCCTATTGCGTTTCTATGGAGGATGCCTTTCCCAGGAACCCTGAATATTGTTCTTAAGTTCCACACTTTGGCTCTTTTTTGTCAGTTTCCTTTTTGTGGGCTTTTTTGGTCCCAGAGTACCTTTTCTCCCCCTTCCTTTGGAGGTAGCATTAGAACAGTGTTTAAGGATATGACATATGGTTGAGAAAGACTTTGCCTCAAAGTTGATGATTCCCACTCTTGCCGCCCTGATTATAACTATCCCCTAATTGCTGTGACGGTGGGCATGTTACTTAACTGCTCTGGGCCTCCGTACCTTCAGCTGTAAAGTTCGGCTAAGAGTAGACATACCTAGTAAGGTTTTGTGATGATTGGCCCTGGGCTTGTCTGCATTCATATAGTAGCTGCACTTTGAGCCGTTGAACGTTTCCTGAGAGAACATACAGAACTGTGCTGGCTGCTCTCACTCGGTATTTGTGACCACATATCTCTGACAGGCATTCAAGGCTGCATCGAAATCCTCCTGCACTGCCCTGAGTCATAGGCTGGCTCTTTTTTCTCTGCTCAGCGTCTAAGTGATGGACAGTCCCAAGGCTCAGCTTTTATCACTTTGTCCACACTCACCTCCCCCTTAAAAAATGTGGTCCAATCACATGGTTTCACTCCCCTCCCCCACTACCAATTTCAATGATTCCCAGTCTTACCTCCCTGCTTATAAGCATCTCTTAATTGATATCTCAACATGCATGTCCATAAGCAACTTTGATTTTAAGTACAAATCCTGACCTGTCCTCCCCAAACGTGTATTCTCCAAGGCTCCCCATCTCTGTAAAGTGGAAACACGATCTTCCCAGTTGCAAAGGCCATGCAATTAAACAAAAGAACATCCAGAAACCACAAATCATCTCTGATTCTTTTCTTTACTCTCTGCCTCCAGTGTATCAGCCAATCCTGTCAACTCTTCCTTTGGTGGCTCCTGGTCCATCATCCTTCACCTGGGTTGACACAGTAGCATCTTTTTTTTTTTTTTTTTTTTTTTGCGGTACGCGCGCCTCTCACTGTTGTGGCCTCTCCCGTTGCGGAGCACAGGCTCCGGATGCGCAGGCCCAGCGGCCGTGGCTCACGGGCCCAGCCGCGCCGCGGCATGTGGGATCTTCCCGGACCGGGGCACGAACCCGTGTCCCCTGCATCGGGAGGCGGACTCTCAACCACTGCGCCACCAGGGAAGCCCGACACAGTAGCATCTTAGCTGCATTCTCCCAGCTTCCCTTTGTGCATGTTGAC
Source organism: Platanista minor (assembly GCA_004363435.1). Taxonomy (NCBI): domain Eukaryota; kingdom Metazoa; phylum Chordata; class Mammalia; order Artiodactyla; family Platanistidae; genus Platanista; species Platanista minor. The sequence goes on from RJWK010035793.1 coordinate 19,398, forward strand.
AATCTTCTCCTTTGTGCAGCATCTGGAGCCTTTAGAGCATGTCCATCAGATCATACAATCTTTATTTCATCTCCAGCCCCAGTGGCTTCCTGCCATACTGGGGATAAGTCCAAACTCCTGAGTATGATCTGGATCTTGCCCGCTTTGCAGACACTGGATGAAATTACTGGGCCCTGGCTCATGGCGCTCCAGTATTCTGTTTCTCTGATGTGCCAAACAGCCTGACTCGGGAATATTGAAGTAGCTGGTCTCTCACCTGGAGGGCTGCTCCTCTGCATCTGTAAATGGCCCCTATTTGTTGTGTACATTTTAACTTAACGCCACCTTCTGGTGAGGGCCCCATGTCACTGAGGGCCACTCCCTCCAGTTCCTGGACCTCACCAAGGAGATGGCCCTCACTGAGGAATGGTGAGGGTCAGGAGAAATATTCATTGTCCTTCATATTACTGATCTCCACTTCCTCCCACCTGGAAAGGTGGAGTTGGTATATTACCACAAGTCACGATTATCCCTTTTTCACTGCCAAATCCCATGTTTCATCTGGCTGCCTGTAAAAGTATTCCCTACGTGAAAAATTTTGATCTGCTGAGTTGAGGAGAAGAGGTAGCCCTGGAGGTTTCTCCCTCCCTCCCTCCCTCCCTCCCTCCCTTCTTCTTCCTTTCTTTTTGAGGGTGGATTACACAAACGGTATTTGACATAAAATGTTTTCTATGACCTGCTCTGAGTTCCCCTCATTTGGAAGGTCATTGGGTGGCAAAGTCTTCTCAGTTGTTCCTTTCTCCCAGATCAGGGTCTCTGTCCTAATTTACATCTTACCCATGTAGCCATTACCAATTCCAAGCTTGTACTGCTCGCCACACGACAGGCCAATAAATCAAGAAACGAGTCTTGGGGGCAAGGAATAGCGACTTTATTCAGAAAGGCAGCAGACTGAGAAGGTGGTGGACTAGTGCCCCAAAGAACCATCTTTCCCGAGTTAGAATTCAGGCTTCTTTCATACTAACAGGGGAGGGAGTAAAGTCCTGGTTGCAAACAGACTCCTGAGGGGATGTGTTACTTTCTTCCTTCCTGCAGGCATTCACAGGTGGGCCTGGTCAGGATGTTTCCTGTGAGCTAAACAAAGGTACTGTATGTAGCTTAATGCTCATTATCTGCGAGGCAGGGTTCCCAGAGCTGGGCCGCTATGTATAATCTAAGCTTATCGGCAACATCCCTTCAGTGATTAACTTGTAATAGAACACAAAGTTTCTTCCCTATTACATAGCCAGTTACAGTGTTTAACTGAGCAACCAAGAGAATGGATTCCTAGCATCTAATATTTCATGGTTACATAACCTTTTTATTAATTTAAAAAATTTTGAAGTGTAACACGCAGAGAAAAGTACCTGAAAGATAAATGTGCACCGGGGTTAATTATAGTTCCAGGAACAGCCCCGCTCGTGCCCCTCCCCTATCCTTCCCTTCCTCTGAAGTTAGCTATTATCTTAATTTTTAGGTCATTGCTTCTTTGCTGTTCTTTGTAGTTTTCTCATCGCACGATGCATACCTAGTCACTAGAATGTAGCTTTGCCCCCGTTTCAATCTTTATATAAAGGTAATTGTACCTTGTATTCCTTTGTGTCGGGCTTTCACTCCCCATTACATCTGTGGCATTTATCTGGATTGCTGTGGACGGTTTCTTCATTTTCATTGCTGTAGAGGGTCCAGTGTGCCGCGATAGGCCACACTTTATTGATTCATTCTACCACTGAAGGGTATTTGAGCTGTTCCCAGCATCAGGCTATGACAGTTCCTACTGCTGAGAACATTCCCGTACGTGTCTTTTGGTGCACATATGCATACATTTCATTGTGTATGTATTAAGAAGTGGAATTGCAAAGTCTTTAATGATATAGATGTACTGGACTTTCTCCGCTTACTTCTCCAGTCTGCTCTCTAGCCTTCCCTGCCCTGCTTCTTAGCTGGGAGTTTGCCACCTGTGGACTACATCAGACGTGCTCTGTGGTCCTGTGTCTTCCACTGAGCTCAGCTCATGAGAAACACCAAGAGGAAATCAGAGAGGAGGAGGAGAGAGAGTTTACCTATTTATTTCCCCAACTTTCTCTCTTTGGCCACAGGTTGGCAGTGTGGCTTTTTCTCTCTAGGGAAAGCCACAGCTCCTATTGTTTGTCCTCGCCTATAGTTAAAGCTACAGCTGCATGTGTTTCTAGGTGCTAATAACCACCTTCTCCCTTGCTGTTTTGAGCCTGAGGAGCGTAATACCTTCCTGTTCTTGCTGGCCTTTGGGACTTCATCACCCCCTAGTTTTTACTCAGTTCTGCCCTTATAAGTTCTTTCATTAAACCCTCTGTATCTGTTTCCTATAAGAACACTGACTCATAAATAAAGATATTTTCCAAACTCCGGCTGTGTGCAAAAGTTCGTGTTGCTACATCTTTGCCAAAAATGTTGTCATTCCCCTTCATTGGAGACATTCTGATGTATATGTTGTGTTATCTCATTGTGGTTTTCATTTGCATTTCCTGGATTACTAACCAGGTGGAAGAGTTTTTCCTATATTTAATGGGCATTTGATAGCCTCTTTTATGAGTGCCTGTTCAACTTTCTTCCCTGTTTCTCCATTGGG
>RJWK010035794.1:0-22019 GCA_004363435.1 Platanista minor
TTCTCTATCTCAGCATCTCTCTCCTCTATCTCAGCATCTCTCTCCTCTATCTCAGCTCTCGCTTCTCTATCTCAGCATCTCTCTCCTCTATCTCAGCTCTCGCTTCTCTATCTCAGCATCTCTCTCCTCTATCTCAGCTCTCGCTTCTCTATCTCAGCTCTCGCTTCTCTATCTCAGCTCTCTCTCCTCTATCTCAGCATCTCTCTCCTCTATCTCAGCATCTCTCTCCTCTATCTCAGCCCTCTCTCCGCTATCTCAGCCCTCTCTCCTCTATCTCAGGGTCTCTCCTCTATCTCAGCGTCTCTCCTCTATCTCAGCATCTGTGCTTAGTATTCTGGCTCCTAATTTAATGGTAGAACCTAAAATCATTTCACAGAAAAAGAAATCACAAACTCTACTCCTTGAAGCTCACGACTGGATAAAAGAAGCCCACGGTCTAATCTTAAGATGGGTCAGAAGAATATAAATGATACACAGTTTCCAAAAGGAATGAGCAGCAGTTTACGTTTCTTCTCTCTCGTGCAGTAGCATTCATTTCTTATTAATGAAAGCTGACAAGGTGCCCAGAGGTCAACAGTGATAAAATGATGCGCTCGTCACGAGATTCAGTAATAGTTTGTGTCTAGACCTTACAAACACAGTGTCTTGAGTGGCTTGTGTCTGAAGGTGATGATGATAATGACCTGTAGGAAACAATCCCCTTATGCAGGTGCTTAACAGCAAGATTGGTAAATACACCGTTAATCATATTATCATTTAAGTGCACATAGTCCTCGCTCCATTATCGCTGCTGCTGAAGATGAGCAGTAGAGTGGGTGATGCAACACGACCGCTAGAATCATTTGTATTCGAGTCAAAATGACTTTTTGTACTTACATTTGAATATAATTGTGTCTGATATTCTGGGACTCCTAGCTGAGCGCCCAGTGGGCAGGAGGGTTCCCGCCGATGCACCTGCTGCTCGTTCCCTCCTAGAAGCAAAGGAAGCTCACGTGCTTGTGCCTGGATGAACCGCTCAGGAAGCTTGGGCTCAGCCCCCTAAGCCGTTGCCTGGCTCAGATCTCTGTGTTTGCTGGTTCCCAGGCTGGCCCTGGTGGAGAGGGAGGGAGTCAGGGGTGAAGATTTCACCTGCCTGCTATGTGTGTGTCTGTAATGCATGGGTGGATAGATAAAAGACAATGACATGTCACTGGAAAACATTTTCATGAGATTAAAAAAATGCATGAGAATTCAGAGAAGCAGCTCTGGCCAGTTTGCTAATGCAGCTACTTCATGAGAAGCAGACCTTGTGATTTTATTGACCTGAACCCAAAGGCTGAGGTGTCACCGATTTCTGCAGTGTCTGCCATTTAATAGACTTAAAGTTATAGTACTGCATTTCTTCAATTGTTATGTTTCCTACTTTTTGCCCGATTATTGGGTTGGAGCTAGTCTTTAAAGGGGGGAGGGGAGCATGTTTAGGAATTACAACATGTGCCGAAGGGTATGGCAGGTGCTTCAGGAGCGCTGTGGTGTTGGAAATAGCACTGCAGTAGCAAGGCTGCAAAGGTCCTGCAGTCTCACTGTAATCAAAGGGTAGAGTGGAGTGCTGAGATCGTTTTGCTGTAGAGAGAATGAGATGTGGGAAGGAAGGGGACATAGCAATATAATCTTAGCGTATTGACAGACATATTTTTGTTTATTTTTCTGCTAAGAATCTTTTTCTTCCTTTCTTCCTTCTTTCTTTAATTACCCAATCACAGAATGCTTTATTTGAATACCATCACCACATCATTATAAACATATTGTTTAGGAGGATTTCCAACTCTTCTGGATGTAGATGAAAAATGATGGATTAGCAGATAAAGAGAGAAACTTATGAATTGCATGAGGGGTAACAATGGTAAAAGTTATAGTTTTTCAGAGTTGTTCAAAGAAGACAGGTGCAGACTCATAGGACTCAAAGAAAAGTTATAAGCACTTTGTTCAGTACATACCAGCTGTCTTGGTTTGTTTGGGCTGCTGTAACAAAATTCCAGAGACTGGGTAGCTCAGAAACAACTGGGATGTATTTCTCACAGGTCTAGAGGCTGGAAGTCTGAGACCAGAGTGTCTACATGGTCGAATAAGAGCCCTCTTCTGGGTTGCAGACTTCTCCTTGTACCCTGAGGAAGGGGCTCGGGATCTCACTGGAGCCTTTCTATGAGGGCATTAATCTCATTCATAAGGGTTCCGCCCTAAGTTACTAATGTTTGGTCAGTTTGGAGGTCATACTGATATTATCTTCACTATATATTATGCTCTTGCCTTGCTCTTAATTTATTATCAGATTAAATTGATATTCACTAAGTATAGTTAGAATTAATGGTAATGGAATAGTTGTTTGGTGGTAGATGTTAAAAAATTGGCATGTGTCCACAGATACATGGAGAACGTCTAAGGTACCATTGAAATTAGAAAATCGTTCCTTACTAAGGAAATGCAAATGCCTGTCTGAATTATCAACAAATACATTATAGTTAAACTGGTTTTTATCAGCCAGTGTGTGTACCCTCTGCCCTGTCTAGCACTGTTCAGTGCAAATTGATCTGTGTCCACTGGGAAGATACACAACGAAAATCAGTGCCTCGGAATCAAATTTAAATTACTTGAGTTGTTTTCTACGTTCCTTTAAACTGTGTGGTAAAGACCCAAGGACGTCCACACCCGAACAGAACCAACTCAAACCCTGTCTCCTCTGATGCTCTCCTGGCATCCTCACGTCTTTTCTGTCATCTGAGGTCTACTTCTCTTTAGGCTGGGGAGTCTATAGTGTACTTGGAATATCTCTGTGTCCTTGTATTAAACTGTCATTTATCCTACTTTCCAGAAGTACAGGCAAATAAGTTTGATCTGATCCTTAGTGTGGAAACAGAACATGTAACATACATGTACATGAACATGCCAAGTCATTTAAGACATGCCCTCCTTTGTCCCAGCTGGTCTCTGCAGCTTCTTCTCTTCAGGCCATGGATAAATTTCCAAGTATAAAACTTGCCATTATCATTCCCTTTACTCAGAAACCTTCAGTGAGCTTCACTGCCTCCAATGTAAAGTACAAAATACCATACGTAGATCAGTAGCCACCATAAAATGTTTTTTTCCTTCAACTCTCATCTCTCATCATGTAAAACTTCAGAGTCAAGTGGCTTATGTAGAGGATGCCTTTGTTCCGGTCGTGCTTCAGGAGTGAAGTATTTTTTTTTCCATTCTTATGTTCTTATATAATTCCTAACTATACAAGGTCCATCTCAAGGGCTATTTTCTCCGTGAAGTCTAATGACCTTCACAAAGCACCATGCTTTTTCCACTGGTTGGCGTGATTTGTTATCTTTTTCACATACATTGACAGTCCCACTAACATGCTAACTCCTGACTCTGTTGTGTAACCTTCTGAATTCCTAAGACTCAGCTCATAATGAGTACTCATTAAATGTTGCCACTGCTGATGACAGTAATGATTATAAGAACTATGGCTTGGAATATGTGTTGGCTTGGAATAGAAAGGGGTCACATATATTGGGAGGAAATATGATGAAGAAACTAAATAATATAGCTTACTGGTGGGAAAGTTCATTTTAAAAATAAGCATGAATTATTCAGACTTTTATTTTTACATATTTTTGTATTAAGGTATTTTATCATACTGTTTACTGTACGTACACAGTGGAGAGGCTAATGTTAGGAATTCAACGATGCATGATAGGCATGTGATATATTTTGAAATCCAATATATATTTAATACAGCCTTGCCATGATATTCATATCCTTAACATTTCTTTTACAATTTTGTTCCTGTGATAGTTGTGCTTAAAATATCATAAGATATAATTGCATGTATGCCACGGATCCCTGTATTAAAGAATATGAGAAAAATTAATATGTTATTGTTAGATTTTTCCAAGTGTTCATAGTGTGGGATGGCCCAGTTCTCTTGTGCTAAATCTTTTGGAAATTATTCAACTCCACTGAGGTGGAATGTAGTTCTCTTTTCTCCTCTAATCTAAACCCCAGGGCCACTGTTATATGAGCACCTTATCCTGCTAAATTAAGGAGCCCACCCTTGTTGTTTTGTGTGCACTTTATTTAGGCCATCCACAGACAAAATGGAAATTGTAGTTTGTAACCCACAGTGTGGTCCACAGGGGAAAAGAGGAGTTGATAAGTATATATCCAGTACACTTACTTGAAGTGATGATTAAAACCGGAGCACAGAAACACAGAAGGAACCTTGGAATGAAGCTCTCAATCTGAACATTGTCAGTTTAAAAATCTTGCCTAATTTTTCTGCAATCACTGGTTCCCAGCAATCCTACCACAGACCCGCCTCTGTCCTCCTGAGTTCAGCTTAGAAGAGGGAAGAAAACATCGAAAGAAAGTGTGTTTGTACAGGGTGAAGCCCTGTTGGTGCCACAAGAGTTAAGATAGTTTTGGCATTTCCATGACCTTCTGGGATTAAAACAAAAACAAAAACAAAACAAAACATAAGAGTTCAAAGACGTGTGGATTAGTTTTTACATAAGTTAGTTAGGTGGTCAATTAACTTATTATTATATTTATTTTTGGTTCATATGGGAAACAGTAATTCTTCCACTTTAAAGAACGCCTTTAAATAGCGCTTATTTCAAATGTTTTTTACTCAAATACAACCTTTCCTCCAGAAGCTGGGCTGTTGTATGTGGTTATATTTCCTCCAGAAGCTAGGCTGTTACATAGGGTTGCATAGAATCTTTGTTTTTCCGGTTTCTACATCTTAGCATTCTACTTTAAGAAATAAAATTCTATAATTATTGAATAGAGAAAATAGAGACAACATATTTTGACCAATTTCTGCCATACATTTTTATTTCCTGACTTGGGATTCAGGTTTTTTTCAACAGCTGTCAAGAAAATACTGTAGAAAGTAAGGTTCGTCATACCATCCCCAAAACATGTTTTAAGCCATATGTGTACAATTGAAAATATCTAAAATAGTTAAAACCAAGAAGTAATTTAGATACGTAGCTCTGGGTTCAAATCCTGACTTAACACTTATCGAATGGCCTTAGGCAGATTACTGAAATCCTCTAAGCTTTAATGTCTTGATCTGTAAAATGGGAATAAAAATAATACTTAAGCTTAGGCACTTCCGTGAAATTTTAATACATAAACGGAGCTTGGCCTACTATTTGTCACAAAGTTAAGTGCTTGGTAAATGACAACTCTTATAATGACTAAATATTAGGTACCCAAAGACCAGGTAGAACAATAAAGCAAAGCTACTAAATACGGCATATACTCAAAAGCAACGTGGTAAAATGAAGTAAATGAAAATGTAGTAGCATGACTTTTGTCCTGTACATGTATATAAGAACTTTGTAGAATTTTGCTGTCCTCCTGGATGTATAATATAAAAACATCTTTAGAAATTGTTTTCTGAGATTCGTTCCACTGTTGTACAGGGTAAAGTAAAGCCTTAAAAGTGGACACAGCAGGATCAAGATATAAGATATTCATTTGAAAGACCGTGTGTTTATCATGGTGGACCATGCCCAGGGCACTATATTGGGAAAGAGAAAGAAAAAGAGAGAAGGAGAGAGAGGTTGATTGCCCCAGAAATCAAGTGTTTAGGAAAAATAGAAGATAAAGTCTTGGCATTTACAATTACCTGGACAGTCCAGTCTATCAGCAGTGTCCTAACATACCGGAAGCTTCAGAATTACCAGCATAACTGCTTGTGGTGTCTGCTGCTGAGCCACGTGCTGCTACTAGAAAAATCTCTCCTCCCGCAGTGGACAGCGGGGAGGTGAAACATCAGCTAAGACCAGCAGAATGGTTTCGTGCAACTGCATGATGGGATATTTTCAGTCTATAGTCCCCTTGTAAACCAACAAAAAAAACTTATTACAATAATCGCACCAGATTATTATAGTATTATGGTCCCGTATTCACAAAGCCATGTACCTTTTCAGGTCACTAGTAAGCACCAGCATGTTTTAAGTCATACTTTCAGTGAGAACGATCCTACCAGATGCTAAGTATCCTTTATCTAGGTTGTGGAGAGACATCCACCCCTATTCAAAGGACAGGCTTCTGACCCATATGTACACGTGTGAGAAATTTGCAAATTAAGCAATATATCAAACGCTATATATGGTGTATAAATACACTTTATACACCGTTTACTGTACAAGGTAGTCCTACTGTGACTCTGTGGAGTGAATATTCTCTAACTTTGAGTCAGTCCAGTTTTTCACAGATGTATTGAGGATCTAAAAATTTCAAGTTTTAAAAGAAAGAATAGGAGCTAAGAGACACTGAATACTTACTATGTGTCAAGGCAGTATGCTACATGTTTTGCTGTTATATTGTTTAATTCTCACCAAAACACTCTTTGAAATTACCAAGTTAAAGTTGAAAGAGTTAAATCTCTTGCTCAAGGGGATATACACTTGTGAGTAGATTATCTGTTGATCCGCTTAACACACTAGTGAGGTTTGAAAGGCAGGTGGATCTGATTTTCAACACTTACTATCCTTGAGGCCTGTTGTTTCCAACCTGTGAGTTGTAGATATTTAGAGGAGTATCAGATTTAGTACACATATGGATCCCTCCCAGCAAGCATATTCTGGGAACTAAATAAGTAGCTTGTCTCCACGTAATACCATTTTTTGCATATAGGTGTTATGATAAATAAAACGCAAATCCACCTAAAACAGGTTTGCCTTATAGTATATTTAGTCAATAATTTTGTTTCACTCAACAGTAGAACTACTAAAAATGGGAGTTCCGTGAGAGGTTTAACATTTAAAGTGACTTTTTCAAAATAGGGGGAGCCTATTAAACCGTATGCAAATAGAGACACACTTTAGAAGGTTCACCCTCTCTGGATATGAAGTAAACACAACACTAACAGTTTTAGAACCGTTACTCAAACATGGTCAGGTTCTGGCGTGTGACACTCTTGCTAGGCAGACTCCAGTGTTCGAGTGGGCTTGGAACCCAGCCCCCGAAGAACATCTGCAGCTGTCCATCCAGTGGCAGCCTGCACTGGCCTCGCTAATAGGAGAGCGTCTTGTCAGGCTTTACAACTGTATTAACATTCAGAGAATGAGAGGCGGCATCCGTGCTACTCGCTTGATGACTAAAAGCGCAATATTTCACCGATTTCCCTGGCCTCTGTTTCTCCCTCTTCTGGTGCTTCCCCATCTTTACTCTTTTGACCAACGTCTAAACCTCAAGGCACTGAAAAATGTCATATTCCCCAATAATGGTATCATGGTCATCTCAACTCAGTGGGACCGTGCTCTCCTATAAGGCCAGGATGGTTCTTTAGCAACTGAGAATTTTCAAAAAGTATGTTATTGCAGCAGTAGAATTAATAACATCTTCGTGGCCCCAAACAGTTAATATGCTTTGGTGGAACTTAGCGCAAGAATAATGACTCAAGGCACTGGGGAAAGACGGGAACAATACGTTTAGTTTTTCTTTTATTTCAGTAATTGTTTTGATTTTCTTTCTGACCTCTATCATGCAGCTAATGAAGTTAGTGATTTGGGGTCTGGGTAAACATTTTTGCTTGACATACTATTTAGACAATTAAAATGACTTTTTCTGGTACCACTTTTTTGGAGTTATTTGAAACTATAACTTTTTTTTTTTTCTCCCTGTACAAGGTTGAAAATGTCTATCAACACCTTCTCATTAGTCTGCTTTTGGAGTAAACATGCCACTGGTTTCAAAATCGGTGGTCAGCTGTTTACTGACTGTAAAACATTATTTCCGTCAGTATCTACTTAGGAGTTGTATCAGTTGTTGTTAAAATACTCATGTGTGCTCCCAGGCATCTCTCCATCCTTTAAACCCTTTGTCCTCTTAACCCTGACCACCCATCGAATCAAGAAGTGTTGAGAATTGGAAGTCCTAGGTGGGAATTCTTCTGGTTCTTTTGTTTAAATGAGCAGAAACTACCCGTAGCCTTGCTGGAAGGTGGAGACTGATTTCTCTATTAACACTCCCTAAGCTACAGAAACAAGAGAGAGAGTTTACAGCACCTTAAAATCACTTTGCCGTACAGCAGAACCTACACAACATTGTAAATCTACTACACTTCAATTAAAAAAAAAAAAAGGGCTTCTCATAAAGCTGTTAGTCGCGAGCCACACTCAAATACCAGACCCCTGACATCAGGGACTGGATCACGTGGTCCTAGAGCCATAGTCTTTGTGTGCCCACATTTTCGTTAAGATTTAGTTTTCAAGACCTCTCCACGTAGACTTAATGGGTCTTATTACCCGTCACACGCAAATGTGGTATGACTGTAGGCCTCCTTTTGCTCTCCTTCACTTTGAAATCCTCTCCCTTTTAAGTGGAATCTACTGCCACATTATCTAAATTTAAACCCACATTTAATATATTTTTAGAACTGCTTTTATCTGAAAGCATAATTTCCATTTTTTAGTACATCACTTTAAAATACACACATGAAGGATTCTTTATAAATGTGAATGATTGATAGATAGATAGATAATGAGAGTCTGTTCACTATTTGTTATATGTGTAACACCCATCTCAGGTGAGAAGAGTTAGACTTGTGCGACAAAGTCAGAAAAAAACTCCCTCGTCTTAGTCCAAGCTTCTCGGGATTAAATTCTTACGTCTTATAATGAATGCAGAATTCAGAAAAAGTAAACCAGTTGCGTTTGCAAGCGTAGCGCACTCCAAAGACTATCCCCGAGGGTCGTGTGGTTTGCCAAAATGATTAGCTGATTTTGCTGTGCAGACTTTTAGCTTATCAAGCATTTTTTTAATGGGAAAACGAACATTGATTCAGTGTATTGAGAAGTATAAGTCAAACATTAAAAACCCCACTTCCTGTAGTTAATAATTTAATTTCTTGCCCTCATAATTCAATTTGAAAGGTGTTTGAATATATTAGAATAATTCCTCAAACTGAAAAAAAAAAAAAAAAAAAAGCCTGCTGCTAATCCTTTTAAATCTCTTCGAGTTTTCCAAATTCCAATTCCCTGAATGTAGTTCACAAAAATCACCTCTTGGTGAGGAAAATCATGGTTATTGTTTGTTGCACTAAGTGATGACTCTACGTTTACAGAATCTTAGGAAGAATCTTGGAGAGGGAAAGGAAAGAGAAAGTATTGATGAGGTTTTGGAAACTTCTGAGCAGGAGCTTGGTTAAGATTGGGCGAGTTGGTGATCTAATGGTTGACGGTGGGTGGACACAACAAGGCAAGGTTTTCTAAGCGTGTCTTTCTTGTAGATTCGAGGAGCCTCCTGTGCTGTCCCTGGTCCGTACTTTCAGGAAACGAGCAATAAAGTTATTCGCACTTTTACTTCTCTAGCTAAGAGTAACCTAAAAGGCATATATGCTAATTCAGCCAGTAAGCTGTGGAGGGATATAAGTTGGAAATAGTGACCAAACCACCAGCCAGCTAGCACAGCCATCATACATATCATTTTTTCGTTTTATTGCAAGGAACTCTATGCAGAAGTATAGTTCTAAATTTAAGAATTGAAGCCACTAGTTTGATATTTTTATCAAACATTTGACTGTGTAGTCTTTTTAAAATGATCATCCCTAAAACCAAAATTGCTTTGAAAATATATTCAGTATCTAAAACCATGTTAAAGGAACAACAACACCACCAAAGATCCAATTCTACATAATGACAGGGAGACTAGAGATACACTACACTGTTACAGGGGGAAACAATCAACTTAGCCTACAGTGTGCATAATTTTAAAATTGTTATAAAACAGGTATTCTAATGGAAGTTATATATAGGCAGCAAAAAGAAATATAATTTATGTTCCTCCTTTCTACTTCCTGCATAATCAGTGCATGAGAGACGGCTGCCTGCTTTATTCTTTGGCCCAAACCTAGTATTTGTATAAATATTTTTCCACCATTCTTTCACTAACCTCTCACTTTCTTACTTGATTTTCACAAAGTCCTATAATGTTTGCTTGATAATTGTATTTTTATCTCCAGTGAGTAGATAACAGAATTAGTTTTCAAAGAGGATTTTGGGTCCAGGAACAGATAACTAGTAAAGTTGCAGCCGAGTCTTGAACCCAGTTCCTCTGACTTGCAATTCTTCTTTCTTACTAAAGGACGTATTGACCGCGAGTTTTTCAGACTTCCTTTGCTGTTTTGGGTTTTAAGAAGTACAATTCAGAAAGTTCTGTGTAAAATACGAGTGGATGTTTCCATTTGTAGTATTCGTTTTTGCCAGTAGCCAATTTAAGTAGAATCAGAACTAGGCAAGCATGTGAAACAGACAAGAAAGATGCCCCCTTCCCCCATCCCCCAGCAAGTACTCCGTCTCCTTTTTCTCTCTTCACTGCCTCCTCTTATCATCCCATGGAAAATTTCCTCCGAAGGAAACCATCTGAAATTCACTGATACTAATTTTTAAAAGAGCAGTGATGTGACCACTACAAGTGTCAAGTCCTGACCCCTCTCCCTTCCACTGGGATCTTTGTATTTTAAGTAATTAGGTAGAGGAGTACTGTTTTAATTGTCACCAGAGCCTGTGGGTTTTTTGTTTGTTTCTGTTTTTTAATTTAAGCCGAGAAGTCAGTCATTTCCTAGCACACCTGCGATGAGACATGTATTCCATACATGCTAGATTTTTAGAGTAGCAGTTTCTGTTCCATTTTCTCCTTGGAATAAAGGAATATCCTGTCTTATCAGAGGCAGAAGGACAAAATAACATGTATGCTTTCCTGTCTTCAGATTCTGTAACGTGGTAGGTAGCACAGCACATAACTGCCAAGGGGAAGCTTACCGTAATCTCCTTTTCTGTTGGCAGCACATCTGGATTTTCATCTGTCCAAATATTTCATTCATTCACTGAAAAAAAATTGTTGAGCCCCAACTGTGACCTAGTACTACACCCTCGGGATTCTGCTGTGAATAGCACAGGCAATATCCCTGCCTTCCTAGAACTTGTATTTTGTGGTTTTCGTAAAAGTCAAGCACCCAAGAATGAGCCCCCGATTTTATCTTCGCTAAACTTAGAAAGTAGATTCAGATTCTGTTTTAAGACCAGAAGATGTGTAGATCATAATGTACCATTTAATTAACTAATATTTATTAATATTACCTGGCATTTGAAATACAAAGATGTAGAAACCAGTGCCTCTTCCTCTGAGTGGGGAACACACAGGTAAAAATAAAAATAGAACAATACAAGTGCAATCATAGCCAGAAGGCTCCTTGGTCACCCGAGCTAAAGTGAACTTTCTTCCACCTAGTGCATCACCGGTCCCTGTTTCCTTCTTTATTTTTCTCTTTTGCATTCATCACTCTCCGGATATTCTCTATTTCACTTATTTACAAAAGCCACATGAGGTTGACCTCCCTGTCTGTTGTGTTTCACTGTTGTATCTTCAGCACCTGGAACAGTGCCTGATGCAGACAGATGCTCTATAAACTATTTCTTCCAAAACACGTAGGAATTGTGGTGGGGATTATCGTCTTAATGAATTTAGTCTTTATCCTGTAGACACTAAGAGACCCTAAGAGGTTTTTGTTGTTGTTGTTGTTGTTGTTGTTGTTGTTGTTGTTGTTTTGCGGTACGCGGGCCTCTCACCGCTGTGGCCTCTCCCGTCGCGGCGGAGCACAGGCTCCGGACGCGCAGGCTCGGCGGCCACGGCTCACGGGCCCAGCCGCTCCGCGGCCGGTGGGATCTTCCCGGACCGGGAACACGAACCCGCGTCCCCTGCATCGGCAGGCGGACTCTCAACCGCTGTGCCAGCGGGGAAGCCCAACCCTAAGAGTTTTTAAACAAGATCTGTGTAGTAGGGAGACATGCCGTAGCAGTGTTGCTATAGAAGAATAGGATTTCAGAGGCAGTGGCTAGTAAGAGCTGAAAAAGGAGGAGCGTTTAGCTCCAGTTCCAGCTCTTTGCTCATCTTGACCCTATAGAAAAGCACTTTCTGTATCAGCTTGTAAGAATTATCATATTTTGCATGTAAACACAGAGGTTTTCTTCAGAGCATGTAAGTCCTAAAAGAGTTAACCCACTGAGCAAAGTGTTAAATGCATTTTCCAGAGAGCGGCTCAAACACGGGGGGATTCTAGCTCAGTATGTAGTAGAACTGGGTTAAGAGAACTGTGTAAGGCTTGAAAAAATAGAATCATAGAAATTAGAAATAAAAGGGACTATTAGATCATGTTGTCCATCGCCTAACGTTTTGTCCAAGGCAAATTGTTGCTGACAGTATATTATAGCTTTATTCTTTGCAGTAGATTTTTACAGGCTCCCCAGGAGAATTCTTATCTGTCCAGAATAATGAGTGGGACGATTTTTTTTTTTTTTTCCCAGCATCTCACCACTAGAAAGCCTAGTGTTTCACTGACACTGGTTTTTACTGGTTTGGGGAGCACAGTGAAATCCAGCATCAATTTCTATTAGCTTTGTGTGTTCGTAGGTACAAAATAGAGTCTGGACTGTTGGAAAGAGAGATTGACAAGATTTCTCTCCCCTTTGCTTAGCACATTGTTTTTTATAAGATGCAATATACTTAACGTGATACGCTGGCTATTTAAGAGGAGGTCAAAGACTTGAAGGATCATTAAAAACTGAAAAATGTAAAACTCCTTAGATGATTCATTCAATTGTTTTATTTTATTGGATTTTGTGTATAAAACACTAAAACCAACCACTAGCCTTATGCACTTTATTAAAATTTATTACGTTTCCCTTAATTCATCTACTGATGCTTCTAAACCCCTCCTAAATGCCATGGCACGGGAATTCTCTGTGGCGTAGATGAATCAGCAGGCTTCCGGAAAGGTTAAGGGGAGCGCTCACATACCTTGTGGCAGCACCAGAATGCAGACCTGAGGCTCCGACTCTTCCTCCAGTGCTGTGTCCAACCCACTGCTTTTGGTGAGAAAGAGCCTGTGGAACCATAAGGTTGGAAAACGTATTATGGTTACTTATCATAATCACTCTTAATGGTTTTTTAATTGGAGCAGTTGAACTCTTATCAGAAAATCAATTTTATGTCCTTTTCAACATGAAACATTATTACTATCAAATCTAATTAAAAAAAAAAAAAAAAAAAAAAGAAGACAAATATCTACATTCCGCTCCCAGAGTTCCACAACTAAATCTAAAAATAGTAAAATGGTGAACAAAAGCTTGCCTTGTCACTCGTAAGCTACTTTTATTGATGGTAGAACGCGAATCTCAGATTCTTTAATCTGGCTGTCTTTGGCATGTAACTTCATTATAAAATCTGTATCTGCCTCTCCAAATGGTAATTTAGATATTTTAACAATTCATAGGATGTTGCCTTTTTCTCACAAAAACTGTTTTTTTTTTTTTTAAACTTTTGAATCATTTATTTATGAGAGTCTGTGGAGACTAGTTAGCCTATACCCACCATTTCATTTCAGGAAAAAAAATGGTGATGATTCAAAGAGTTAAAAATTCCAACATCTGCAAGTTACAGAATAGTCCATGAAATGGAGTGTCTGGGTTTGGGGGCAAAGTAGAAAGCTGATGTTCCAGGTTCGTCCCTGGCGGTCCAGTGGTTAAGACTTTGCCTTCCAGTGCAGGGGGTGAGGGTTCGATCCCTGGTCGGGGAGCTAAGATCCCACGTGCCTCACAGTCAAAAACCAAATCATAAAACAGAAGCAATATTGTGACAAATTCAGTAAAGACTTTAAAAATGGTGCACACCAAAAAAAAAAAATCTTAAAAAAAAGAAAGCTGATGTCCCAACTAAAGCACACAAGTACTTGCTAGTACTTAACTAATCACTGTGGATCAGGCACTCTTCTGTGTAGCTTACAGGTATTAATTTATTCGATCTCCACAACAAGCTGAATGAGGTGGTCCAATTATTATCCCCATTTTAAGGTCAAGAAAACTGAGGCAGGGAGAAGGGAAATAACTTGCCTGTGGAACACAGTTAAGAGCAGAACCAGGAATAAACCCAGGGTCCGAACTCTTCACTACTGTATAATAGGGCCTCTGCTCAGCCCCCAGCATGGGGACATGGGGCCAGTTTGGTCACTTCTGTTGTTTTAAGAGAAGCCAGAAACCCAGATTGCTTTTTTGTTTTGTTTTGTTTTTAGTGGAGGCGCAGTTGACACACGACGTTGTGCAGCCCTTTCTCACATATGCATTTTTTTTACAAATTGAAAGTTTGTGGCAACTCTGGATTTCTAGATAATGGTTCCCAATTTTTAGCAATAAAGTCTTTTTTTAATTAAGGTCTGTACATTCTTTTTTGTAGACATCAGCTATTGCTCGCTTAATACACTACAGTATAGTGTAAACATAACTTTTATACACAAAATTTGTGTGTCTCACTTTATTGCGATATTAACTTTATTGCGGTGATCTGGAACTGGACCCGTAATATCTCCTAGGTCTGCCTGTATTAGTTTTAGATGTACAACATAATGATTTGATGTTTGTACCTATTGTGAATTGATCGCAATGAGTGTAGGTAACAAGGTAACAACATCCATCACCGTACATAGTTACGGATTTTCTTTTCTTGGGATGAGAACTCTTTTTTGTGTGTGTGTGGTACGCGGGCCTCTCACTGTTGCGGCCTTTCCCGCTGCGGAGCACAGGCTCCGGACGCGCAGGCTCAGCGGCCACGGCTCACGGGCCCAGCCGCTCCGCAGCATATGGGATCTTCCCGGACCAGGGCACGAACCCACGTCCCCTGCATCAGCAGGCGGACTCTCAACCACTGCACCACCAGGGAAGCCCAGGGATGAGAACTTTGAAGATCTCCTCTCTTAGCAACTTCCAGATAGATAAATTTTATAGGAGATTTATTAATTTTTAAATGTGAGCAACTAATTAAAAATATTTTAAAATACAATGTGGGTCCAAAAGAAAGCATCTGCAAGCTAGCTCTAGCAGTCTACCTCTAATTTATGACCTCTGCTGGCTGTGTAAAGGGCACCTGACGAAGACTGACAGATTTCCTGGAAATTTCCCAGACAGGTCGGTTTTCATCTGTCACCTCTCAGGGCACTCCCAGTGCCCGCACACACATTAGAATCCATCTTCTGTCAGTGAGCACAGGCCAGTGAGGTGCTTGGTGGTCAAAGAGATTTGTAAAATGCAGATAGCATATTTCAGTGAACCTTCAAGAAGCCCCAGGACCTGAAAATAGAAGCAGATTCGGATGTGAGTAGACACAGTGGCATGCTTCTGTCCACAGCTACTACGGGAGTCCCATGCTCAAGCAGGATGCGCGCTGGTGGTACAATGAAAGGCCTGTTTACTTCAGAGCAGCTAAACACATTGTCTGGAAATTACCCCAGAATTGAAGCAGACGCTTGAAATCAAGGCTGAGATACCATGCGTGTCCTGTTACACTCTCCTGGCCAGTTAATAGGCTATGATTTGAACAGGATGGATCCTCGCTGGGTATATACTCCTTCCCTCAGATCAGCGATACTTAAAAAAAAAAAAAAAAAAAAAAAAAAAAAAAATGAGACTAATACGCCATAGTTTTTAAATTATAAAATTGTTGACCTAAATCTTAAATGATTCACTTGCTAAGAAATATTGCTCTAATGATCTAAGGTTCTTAATGGATGCTGAAAAAAAATACATGTTTTAAAAAAAAAAAAAACTACTTATAATATTACTTAAGGTGTATTCATTTATCACTTATTTAATTCTGGGGTCAAATACTTCATTTACATGCACCAGTCATTTAATCTTCATAATAGTGCTAAAGGACACACAGGATTTGCCCAGATTTATGGAACTTTGTAGGTAGAGGGTATATATCACAATCAGAGGTGGGTGGAGGCATCATCATCGAGGCCACCCGTACAAGAACTTGTTTCCAGGGCTGTCCCATCTCCTCCCTGCCCCTCCATGCCTTTCAAGCGCACAGGGCTTTCTTTCACGCACTCACCACACTCCTTTTCCAGGAATGCACTCTCGAGAAAAGAAGCAACATCTTTCAAAAAGCCCAAGTATAAACTTCATGCAACTTTGTATTGACTGAGGATATTTTATAACTCATTTTCATCTTCTGCCGAAGGAAGGACAGGTGTTGGAGGGGAAAAGGCAACAGAGCCTCTTCCTAGAAAAAACCTGAAACCTTCTGGGGGAAGGAGCGTGGTGAAAGGAAGTGGAGAGGGAGAGAGATGAGTGGGAAGACACGGAGGAAGAAAGGGGGATTCACGTATGCTAAGTTGAGCTCAGCAAAGCCACCTATGGAGGATTCGATTAAGCTTGTGTCTCACTATTGAAAAAACCTTCTGAGACCCAGGAGACGACGGTTCCCACTGCGGCTGGGCGCCGGCTCCGCTCCCTCGTCGGCCCGCGTGCCAGCTGCGCCCGGCCCTGGCCCGTCTCGGCCCGGCCCCAGCCTCCGAGCGAAGGCGCAGCTGCCGCCTGGGCCGCGCACAGGGCCAGGAGGAGGCGGCGGCAGCCACTGCTGCCCGCGTCAAGGTGACTGGCCGGAACTGCTTCAGTGGACAGAGCGGGCGGTTGAGAGGAGTGGCTGGCGGGGCGGGGCGGGGCCCTTGAGGGCCGGGCAGGAGGGAGCTGCAGAGCTGGCGGCCTGCCAGTCCATCTGTCCATCAGCCATCCATCCATCCACCCACCCACCCTCGCATCCATCCAGTCCTTGATCAGGGCCTGCTGAGTGCTAGCACTGTGCCGAGTGTGGGGCTGCAGTAGAGGAAAAAGACAAGTCTGGTCCTTGCAGTCTTTTGGCTCGCAGTCTAGTAGTGAAGTTAACCGTGTGGGTGAAAGGCTCTTGGTGCTGCAGCCAGGAGTCAGGCTGTGCCTCTGAGGGGGGAGAGCCAACTTCAGGACACTGGTCTACAAGAGACCTCCCAACCCCACATAATATCAAACGGCGAAAACCTCCCAGAGATCTCCATCTCAACACCAGCACCCAGCTTCACTCAACGACCAGCAAGCTACAGTGCTGGACGCCCCATGCCAAACAACTAGCGAGACAGGTACACAACCCCACCCATTAGCAGAGAGGCCGCCGAAAATCATAATAAGGCCACAGACACCCCAAAACGCACCACCAGACATGGACCTGCCCACCAGAAAGACAAGATCCAGCCTCATCCATCAGAACACAGGCACTAGTCCCCTCCACCAGGAAGCCTACACAACCCACTGAACCAACTTTAGCCACTGGGGACAGACACCAAAAACAACGGGAACGACGAACCTGAAGCCTGCAAAAAGGAGACCACAAACACAGTAAGATAAGCAAAATGAGAAGACAGAAAAACACACAGCAGATGAAGGAGCAAGATAAAAACCCACCAGACCTAACAAAGGAAGAGGAAACAGGCAGTCTATCTGAAAAAGAATTCAGAATAATGATAGTAAAGATGATCCAAAACCTTGGAAACAGAATTAACAAGGACCTAGAAGAACTAAAGATGAAACAAGCAACAATGAACAGCACAATAAATGAAATAAAAAATACTCTAGATGGGATCAATAGCAGAATAACTGAGGCAGCAGAACGGATAAGGGACCTGGAAGATAACACAGTGGAAAAAACTACTGCGGAGCAGAATAAGGAAGAAAGAATGAAAAGAACTGAGGACAGTCTCAGAGACCTCTGGGACGACATAAGACGCACCAACATTCGAATTATAGGGGTTCCAGAAGAAGAGGAGAAAAAGAAAGGGACTGAGAAAATATTTGAAGAGATTATAGTTGAAAACTTCCCTAATATGGGAAAGGAAAGAGTTAATCAAGTCCAGGAAGCACAGAGAGTCCCATACGGGATAAATCCAAGGAGAAACATGCCGAGGCACATACTAATCAAACTATCAAAAATTAAATACAAAGAAAACGTATGAAAAGCAGCAAGGGAAAAGCAACAAAGAACACACAAGGGAATCCCCATAAGGTTAACAGCTGATCTTTCAGCAGAAACCCTTCAAGCCAGAAGGGAGTGGCAGGACATATTTAAAGTGATGAAGGAGAAACACCTGCAACCAAGATTACCCAGCGAGGATCTCATTCAGATTTGATGGAGAAATTAAAACCTTTACAGACAAGCAAAAGCTGAGAGAGTTCAGCAGCGCCAAACCAGCTTCACAACAAGTGCTAAAGGAACTTCTCTAGGCAGGAAACACAAGAGAAGGAAAAGACCTACAATGACAAACCCAAAACAATTAAGAAAACGGGAACAGGAACGTACATATCGATAATCACCTTAAATGTAAACGGATTAAATTCTCCCACCAAAAGACACAGACTGGCTGAATGGATACAGAAACAAGACCGACATATACGCTGTCTACAAGAGACCCACTTCAGACCTAGAGACACATACAGACTGAAAGTAAGGGGATGGAAAAACATATTCCATGCAAATGGAAACCAAAAGAAAGCTGGAGTAGCAATTCTCATATCAGACAAAACAGACTTTAAAATAAAGTCTATTAAAGGAGACAAAGAAGGACACTACATAATGATCAAGGGGTCGATCCACGAAGAAGATATAACAACTGTAAATATTTATGCACCCAACACAGGAGCACCTCAATACATAAGGCAAATGCTAACAGCCATAAAAGGGGAACTCGACAGTAACACATTCATAGTAGGGGACTTTAACACCCCTCTTTCACCAATGGAGAGATCATTCACAATGAAACTAAATAAGGAAACACAAGCTTTAAATGATACATTAAACAAGGTGGACTTAATTGATATTTATAGAACATTCCATCCAAAAACAACAGAATACACATTTTTCTCAAGTGCTCATGGAACATTCTCCAGGATAGATCATATCTTGCATCGCAATTCAAGCCTTAGTAAATTTAAGAACATTGAAATTGTATCAAGTATCTTTTCCGACCACAACGCTATGAGACTAGATATCAATTACAGGAAAAGATCTGTAAAAAATACACACATATGGAGGCTAAACAATACACTACTTAATAACCAAGGGATCACTGAAGAAATCAAAGAGGCAATCAGAAAATACCTAGAAACAAATGACAATGCAGACACGACGACCCAAAACCTATGGGATGCAGCAAAAGCAGTTCTAAGAGGGAAGTTTATAGCAATACAGCCCTACCTTAAGAAACAAGAAACATCTCGAATAAACAGCCTAACCTTGCATCTAAAGCAATTAGAGAAAGAAGAACAAAAAAACCCCAAAGATAGCAGAAGGAAAGAAATCATAAAGATCAGATCAGAAAAATATGAAAAAGAAATGAAGGAAACGATAGCAAAGATCAATAAAAGTAAAAGCTGGTGCTTTGAGAAGATAAACAAAATTGATAAGCCGTTAGCCAGACTCATCAAGAAAAAAAGGGAGAAGACTCAAATCAATAGAATTAGAAATGAAAAAGGAGAGGTAACAACTGACACTGCAGAAATACAAAAGATCGTGAGAGATTACTACAGGCAACTCTATGCCAATAAAATGGACAACCTGGAAGAAATGGACACCTTCTTAGAAAGGCACAACCTGCCAAGACTGAATCAGGAAGAAATAGAAAATCTGAACAGACCAATCACAAGCACTGAAATTGAAACTGTGATTAAAAATCTTCCAGCAAACGAAAGCCCAGGACCAGGTGGCTTCACAGGCGGATTCTATCCAACATTTAGAGAAGAGTTAACACCTATCCTTCTCAAACTCTTCCAAAATATAGCAGAGGGAGGAACACTCCCAAGGTCGTTCTCCGAGGCCACCATCACCCTGATACCAAAACCAGACAAGGATGTCACAAAGAAAGAAAACTACAGGCCAATATCACTGATGAACATAGATGCAAAGATCCTCAACAACATGCTAGCAAACAGAATCCAACAGCACATTACAAGGATCATACACCATGATCAAGTGAGGTTTATTCCAGGAATGCAAGGATTCTTCAATATAGGCAAATCAATCAACGTGATACACCATATTAACACATTGAAGGAGAAAAACCATATGATCATCTCAATAGATGCAAAGAAAGCTTTCGACAAAATTCAACCCCCATTTACGGTAAAAGCCCTGGAGAAAGTAGGCACAGAGGGAACTTTCCTCAACCTAATAAAGGCCATATATGACAAACCCACAGCCAACATCGTCCTCAATGGTGAAAAACTGAAAGCATTTCCACTAAGATCAGGAACAAGACAAGGTTGCCCACTCTCACCACTCTTATTCAACATATTCTTGGAAGTTTTAGCCACAGCAATCAGAGAAGAAAAGGAAATAAAAGGAATCCAAATCGGAAAAGAAGAAGTAAAGCTGTCACTGTTTGCAGATGACATGATACTATACACAGAGAATCCTAAAGGTGCTACCAGAAAACTACTAGAGGTAATCAATGAATTTGGTAAAGTAGCAGGAAGCAAAATTAATGCACAGAAACCTCTGGCATTCCTATACACTAATGATGAAAAATCTGAAAGTGAAATCAAGAAAACACTCCCATTTACCACTGCCACAAAAAGAATAAAATATCTAGGAATAAACCTACCTAAGGAGACAAAAGACCTGTATGCAGAGAATTATAAGACACTGATGAAAGAAATTAAAGATGATACTAATAGATGGAGAGATATACCATGTTCTTGGATTGGAAGAATCAACATTGTGGAAATGACTCTACTACACAAAGCAATCTACAGATTCAATGCAATCCCTATCAAACTACCACTGGCATTTTTCACAGAACTAGAACAGAAAATTTCACAATTTGTATGGAAACACAAGAGACCCCGAATAGCCAAAGCAATCTTGAGAACGAAAAACGGAGGTGCAGGAATCAGGCTCCCTGACTTCAGACTGTACTACAAAGCTACAGTAATCAAGAAAGTATGGTATTGGCACAAAAACAGAAATATAGATCAATGGAACAGGATAGAAAGCCCAGAGATAAACCCACACACGTATGGTCACCTTATCTTTGCTAAAGGAGGCAGGAATGTACAGTGGAGAAAGGACAGCCTCTTCAGTAAGTGGTGCTGGGAAAACTGGACAGGTACGTGTAAAAGTATGAGACTAGAACACTCCCTCACACCATACACAAGAAGAAGCTCAAAATGGATTAAAGACCGAAATGTAAGGCCAGAAATTATCAAACTCTTAGAGGAAAACATAGGCAGAACGCTCTATGACATAAATCGCAGCAAGATTCTTTTTAACCCATCTCCAAGAGAAATGGAAATAAAAACAAAAATAAACAAATGGGACCTAACGAAACTTCAAAGCTTTTGCACAGCAAAGGCAACCATAAACAAGACCAAAAGACAGCCCTCAGAATGGGAGAAA
The DNA here is from genome assembly GCA_004363435.1 of Platanista minor. NCBI lineage: Eukaryota > Metazoa > Chordata > Mammalia > Artiodactyla > Platanistidae > Platanista > Platanista minor. Next base: position 21,295 of record RJWK010035794.1, read on the forward strand.
ATATTTGCAAATGAAGCAACTGACAAAGGATTAATCTCCAGAATTTACAAGCAGCTCATGCTGCTCAATAACAAAAAAAGCAAACAACCCAATCCAAAAATGGGCAGAAGACCTAAATAGACATTTCTCCAAAGAAGATATACAGACTGAAAACACACAAATGAAAGAATGCTCAACATCATTAATCATTAGAGAAATGCAAATCAAAACTACAATGAGATATCATCTCACACCAGTCAGAATGGCCATCATCCATAAATCTAGAAACCATAATTCCTGGAGAGGGTGTGGAGAAAAGGGCACACTCTTGCACTGCTGGTGAGAATGTGAATTGGTACAGCCACTATGGAGAACAGTATGGAGGTTCCTTAAAAACCTACAAATAGAACTACCATAGGACCCACCAATCCCACTACTGGGCATATACCCTGAGAAAAGCATAATTCAAAAAGAGTCATGTACCAAAATGTTCACTGCAGCTCTATTTACAATAGCCAGGAGATGGAAACAACCTAAGTGTCCATCATCGGATGAATGGATAAAGAAGATGTGGCACATATATACAATGGAATATTACCCAGCCATGAAAAGAAACGAAATGGGGCTTCCCTGGTGGCGCAGTGGTTGAGAGTCCGCCTGCCGATGCAGGGGACACGGGTTCATGCCCCGGTCCGGGAAGATCCCACGTGCCGCGGAGCGGCTGGGTCCGTGAGCCATGGCCGTTG
>RJWK010035795.1:0-22023 GCA_004363435.1 Platanista minor
TTAAAAACATCAAGAATAGGGACTTCTCTGGTGGCGCAGTGGTTAAGAATCTGCCTGCCCATGCAGGGGACATGGGCTCAAGCCGTTGTCCGGGAAGATCCCACATGCCATGAAGGAACTAAGCCAGTGCGCCCCAACTATTGAGCCTGTGCTCTAGAGCCCACAAGCCACAACTACTGAGCCCGCGTGCCACAACTACTGAAGCCTGAGTGCCTAGAGCCTGTGCTCTGCAACAAAGAGAAGCCATTGCAATGAGAAGCCCACGCACTGCAACGAAGAGTAGCCCCCACTCGCTGTAACTAGAGAAACCCCACGTGCAGCAAGGAAGACCCAAAGCAGCCAATAAATAAATAAATAAGTAAATAAATTTATAAAAATGAAAATAAAAACATCAAGAATAGAAAACTACTAAGGAATGAGAAAATGTGAAAGAAGGGTACCGCGAATCAAACATGGCCATGAATTGGAGGTATCTGACATTTCCATCTTCATCAAGGGGGATTCTGTCAAGTAGCAACTCAAACTCTTCATCAGTAATCTCCACACCAAACGTGAAACAAATAGCAGTTAGCATCAGTCACCCCCAAGTTCACATTTGGGTCACCCATAACCACAATACCCTAAGCATATGGCTGCCATTAACGCTTTGTGACTGCTGCAGTCCTCAAGATCAAGAGCACCACGTGAATATCAGAGGTTAATCAGGGTTTTGATCGCTTCAGCTTTCTCAAAGAATGAGAGTCTACCACAGAATCCCTGCATTGGTGGTGCACAGAAATAGAAATACTGGCATGCTGAATTGTGTGTGATTGTCTTCTATAAAAAGTTATTCATTACACTAAAACACTGGTATTGCTTAAACAACTCTGAAAGGCCTTTCAACTGGACTGCTTAGCATGAAAGAAAAGGTAGGAAAAAAAAGTGCCTTTCGAAAAACAGCTTCCTAATGCTTTTGCAAAGCATTTCATAATGGCTTTAAAGACATTCTGCATACAAATATTTTAAAAGTGGCAGTGTTTATTCATCAGCAAGAAAGTGTTTTCATCTCTCAAGAACAATCAAAACATAATCCTTGAATTACTGGCATAAATAAGAATGACCTAAGCAATAATAATGAACAAGGCATTCATTCATCATTTTGCAAAGCTGATAAGACCCAGCTGACTTTTGGAAAGGAGAAGAATATATTTTCTTTCGGCAAAAACATGAAAAACTTTTTATTCCATTTTCCTTATTAAATCCTCAATAATTATAAAACAAAACATATGTGTCATCAAAAATAATGCAACAAGCAAAAATGACTTTCTCATAGGCTGCAAAGAATTAAGTTATCACATATTTGTATTTCACAAGTATGTGAATTTGAACAGCATCTCAGGGACTTTGCAATTGGGTGTCCTTTTTTCACTCGCATAAAATTAGAAAAAAAGGATAGAATCAAGTATTTAATGAGACATATAACACTTCTTATCTTAGTCTCTGTTATTCTCTTTTCTTTTTCGTTTCTTAACAGTGAAGTTACCAGTACTAATGATTAAACGTTTGGCACTTTGCCTGAGAAATTAAAATTAATTCTCAGGTTTTATTTGGACTTAAACTCAGTACTTAAACTCTTAAATTCAGTACTTAAAAAAGAAAATAAGTTTTTCAAAGACATACTGGAAAAAATACCAGACTAAAAGTCAAGAGAACTGAATCTAGTCTATATCCACCATTACAGAGCTGTGTAATCATGGCAAAATCACTTAACTTTCATATTTCAGTTTTCTCAACTCTCAAATGGTCTACAAGTTCTCTTTCTCTTAATTAGTAGTGGTCACAGGATAATGAGATAATGAAAATAAAAGTGCCTTGAAAAAACAGCAAGTATCATATGAACATTATGTATTGTGCATTTTTATTATTGATATAGAGTACGGGTTTTAAAAAATCCTCAAAAAAATATTAGAATAGATTGCTTAAACCTAACAGTGACACAAAGAGCTCTTTTCCTCTAGAGGCCTTCTTTTTGGGTGGTAGTATGATATGATGGAGACAGCATGGGTTTCAGATTAATTGGGCCAGCAGCTGAATCCCAGGTCTACTATTTAGCAGCTATATGCGGCTTCAGTGATTTACTTAATTCCCTGAACCTCGGTTTCTGTATCTATAAAAAGAAAGGTTACTTTTAAAATTGAACAAGCGAATATACATATATATAATATGCACATACTCTCTTTAATGGGAAATGTATTTTCTTAACAGTTAAACTACCTTCATTTTATTGATAGATAAAATGAGGTTTTCCCTAACACTTAACTTCAATCCCACCTCTGTGTCCTAGTCACTGCCATATCACACTGTTTTTATTATTACTTTATCAACACTGCCTGAAATTATCTTATTGGTTTACTGACTACTTGGTTACTGACTGTCTTTTGTTTCCACTTCTCATGTAAGCTACATGAAAAGAGGTACCTTATTTGTCTTGCTCACCACTGTATCCCTAGAACCTATAACAATGACTGGAAAGTGCTCAATAAATATTTAATAAATGAACAAATGAATAGCTCATGTCTCCTATAAGGGTATATGTACTTCTGAAAAGAGGAACATTTTAAAGCTACCATTCTATTACCCAGTCTAACAAAAGGTATGTGGATGACCCATAACAGTGAAAAAAATTAAAGTCAGATACGTTTGACTTGGAATACATTTTACACTTCTAATTAAGTATGGATATCTTATATTCACAAATTTAACCAGACTTCTAATAAAATAATAAAACCGTATTTATTCATTCTTCTAGCTATTCAACAAATATTTGGGGACCACCTACTATATGTTAGACACATATTAAATACTTGGAATACAGAGATAAGACATCTTACTCTGTAGCAAGGAAGACAGACAATAAACAAGAAACCCTTATTTCAGGAATGAACAGAGAATGAGGTGCTGGCAAGAGAACCTGAGAAGTAGTAGAATGAATGACAGAAAGGAAGCAAAGAGAAATGGTAATGGAAACCAAGAACACAGAGGGCTTCCAGAAGGAGGCAGTGGTCAGTCGTGTCAAAAGCGGTCAAAAGGTTAAGCAAACTATGAATTTTTATTGAATCGGGACATATGGAGCCAAAGACTCTGGTGAGAGCAGTTCTTGTAGAGTGATGGGGTTCAAAACCATATTGTAGTGCATTAAGGAGTGAGTGGAACTTGAGGGAATGGAAACAGAGAATGAAGATCTCTTTCAAGAAGTTTAGATAAGAAGGGGAAAAGAAAGAGAAGACAAAGAGAAAGGAGAGGTGGAGTCAAAAAGGGAGTCTTTTTTTTTTTTCCTTTAGATGAGTAGTACAAGCACTGTTAAACTGTTCAATGGTGACAGGGGCAGTATCAAGGCAGAAGTTAAAAACAGAGAAGAAAGACAGGGAACTATTGATGGATTGGTGAAAGAAAGATCAGGAACACAGGGAGACAGAGGAAATGAAGAAACAATAGGTTTGTAAGCTTTTAAATATCAGCTTCCCTTTTTCTTCCCTTTTTACTGTGAAGTTAAGATGCAAGGTTATTTACTGAGAGTGAGGCAGGGAAAGAAGGTAAGTGAGAGGGTATGTGTTCTGAAGAAATTGAAAAAGGTTTGAAATAAGCACAGTGGAGAATGGGATATAGAGCTGACTAAGAGAACACAGTAGGGAGGGACAGAAAATGTTGAGAGCACAGGTGAGGTTGGTGACACTGAATTTATAGTGATATAAATCTACTCAGTAGTGTGATCTTCCCCAACAACCTGAACACAGGTGACGACAAGATGGACAGTTGGGCTCATCTAGGTCTGGGAATCTGCCAGATAGATGTCAGTGAAAGACAACAAAGCAAGAGAGTCTGTAATATTGACAAGAAAATGAATAACATGTGGGAGAATAAAATCTAAGTGGTGCTCCAGCTTAGAGAGGGAAGTGGGAACAGGTGCATAGCGACAGACTCGGGAAAAGCAGAGGAGTCAAAGGACTAAAACAGATAGAAGATATTAGCCAGGAATAGGCTGAAAGTATGATTTCATAGTTGTAGTTATTTTGGATGATGACACTCTGTTGGGAGAGGCAGACATAAGAATAAAAACTAATATTTACTTAGAATTTAATATGTTCTTGGCACTGTGCTAAGCATTTTGCATGCACTGTCCCCATATAATCCCTGCAACTATTAATTATTATTATTATCCCCAACATTGTCCTGGTAGTGTCAGTGAGATCTGAGGTGCCTAAAGAGGGTAGAAGAGACATGGTCTGGAATTGGCACTGAGGGGTGAGGGCAATGAGCAGCTTGTAACTGAAAGGCTTCCGGGGACCAGCTTTCAGTTAAACTAGACTGTAACACTTACAAGAGGTTGAGGATGTAGCAAAGTTTATTCCTCGTGCACTGGGTGTTCTGACAGGCACAGTGGGAGGATTTTAGAAGGAAGGGAGGAATGAGAGTTTGGAAGAGGTAACAAGAAGCCCAGATGAACGTTAGGATAAGAGAACACTGAGAGGGTATATAGGTTAGACAAGTGAGGGGGTTACATCACGGGCAGTGTGATAAGGAAAATGGGTGTATGGACACATGGATTTAGACTTTAGAAGAAACCTTCAAACAGAACCATCCAGCCCGTATTTTTAGCTCATATCTCATTCTGTCTCTACAGGCAACAATTTAAATAAGTAACTTAAATTCTCATACTGTAATAATAGCCAATATTTATTGACTGTTTACTACATGTCAAACACATTACATGTATTAATTTATTTAATGCATACAACAACTCTATGAGGTATGTACTCTTATCATCTCCATTGTACAGAAAAATCTTAAATAGCTAGTATCTGGTAGAGCTTGAACTTGAGCCCTGCTCACTGACTCTGGAGCCCTAAAGCTTACCATGTTGTTATTCTTACTACTTGATCAGGGCTGCCATTTCTCTCCCTACAATTGTCTTTCCTATATTGTACACTTCCTCTAGCAGAAAAAGGTCTCTCCATACATTAACAGTTAAGAGGAGCTTAATGACAGATTATGACAATATCAATACATCTGAAACTAACCTTTAACAATATACTCTGTAAGTGGATTTTGAAAAAAGGACAGTCATCTTGGACTTTATCCAAGAGAGCTTACATTCTTCAGTACCCAAAGATATCCCTTACTTAGAAGATAGTCTTAAGGCATATGGCCCAAACATAGTATTTCAGCACAGATCTAGTGTGTTTAAAAAAATCATCTGTCACACAATAACTTTATTCTGTCCTCAGGGTGTAAACTAGCCTCTGATATTTCTTGCTGAGGACAACAAATAAGTTACTGTCAGGCTTGACATTTTAAATTCTGTAACAGATGATGTCTTGGGTTGTTGTTGTTTTCAGCTCCATATATGTTTATGTTTATAACAAAAAACACCATCAAAGTAGCTTTAGTACTTATAAAATGAGCAGAAAACTCATTATACAAATCCCCCTTTTCTGTTATTTAGCAGTTTTAAAATATCAGAGCACAGTAGTTTCCCCTTAACCAAGGGGGATATGTTCCAAGACCCCCAGTGGATGCCTGAAACCACAGAACCCTATATATGCTATGTTTTTTTCCTATCTTACATACCTATGATAAAGTATAACTTATAAATTAGGCGGAATGAGAGATTAACAATAACTAATAATAAAATAGAACAATTATAACAATATTCTGTAATAAAACCTATGTGAATGTGATCTCTCTCTGAAAATACCTTATTGTACAAATTTAATACCTTTTCCATCTTAACTAAGCACTAATTGTGCTCTGTGGCTGTAACTTTTGCAGTCTGAGGTGCACCTGCAAAACTAGCACAAATTTCTTTTTCCTTCTTCACAATTTCATGGATACAAGATTCATTCTTACCGTAGATATTAGCAACCTCAGCATACAATGTCTTTTCTTTCCTTATTAAGTCAAAAATTTTCACCTTTTCATTTAAAGGAAGCTCTTTACGGCTTCTCTTAGGCATATCAGAAATGCCAGCATCACTACTCTTCGTGTTTTGGGGTCATTATTAAGTAAAATAAGGGTTACTTAATAACACAAGCACTGTGATACCTTGACAGTCGATCTGATAACCAAGACAGCTACTAAGTGACTAACAAAAGAATTACACTGGGCAAAGGGATGATTCACGTCTGGGCAGGACAGAGAAGGATGGCAAGAGATGCCATCACACCACTCAGAACACTGAGCAACTTAAAATTTATTGTTTATTTCTGAAATTTTCCATTTAATATGTTCAGACTGAGGTTGACTTCTGGTAACTGAAACCATGGAAAATTAAACTGGATAATGGGGGACTACAGTTGTCTGTGTATAGAACGCAAGAAGTAATAAAAAGTAGAGATTCAGGACTTCCCTGGAGGCACAGTGGTTAAGAATCCACCTGCCAACGCAAGAGACACGAGTTCGAGCCCTGGTCCGGGAAGATCCCACATGCCGCGGAGCAACTTACCCATGCACCACAATTATTGAAGCCTGTGCGCCTAGAGCCTGTGCTCCCCAACAAGAAAAGCCACTGCAATAAGAAGCCCGCACACCGCAACAAAGAGTAGCCCCTGCTCGCCACAACTAGAGAAAGCCTGCACACAGCAACAAAGACCCAACAGAGCCATAAATAAATAACTAAATAAATTTTAAAAAGACGTTAATTAAAAACAAAAGTAGAGATTCAGCAAAGAAACAAACCGCATTTGGATTCTATCTTAATGTTGATTTAGCAATCAGACTTTGCTTTAAGTGGGTGGCATTTCCAAGGAAACTAAAGGACTTAAATAGAAATGTGGTGTGAGGCTTCACACTTCATGAAGATCTTTTATTTACTCCAACAGGTAACTACAATAGGAAAGCTTAAAACTGAAGTATTTATATACCAGTTACTTTTGAGCTCTTCAGTAAGGACTGTAATTTTTACTAAAAGACCTCCTTCAGAAACAAAAAAGAGTAGAATCTATATTAGTTAAATATATTTTGGAGTAGAGATAATATTATGTCTGCTATCATAAATTTAGGTTTGTTTCATTGTATTTTAGCATTTATTCTTCAACCAAATACCTGGGAATGGAACTATATATTTTCCTGATTAATCTAACTTTAACTGGATACTTAAATTATTTTAGTGTGATTAAATCACATTCAATATTCAAAAAGTATTTAAGAATGATACTCTTTTCTTTAAAGCAGTATTTGGTGTTTGTTTTTACAACTTTAACTTCTTACATCAAGCTTTTTTCCAACTAGACCACTTTATCTTTAAAGTATAGACAAGGATATACAGTGCAGAAAAAAAGGTGTTCTTCACCATCCCTGTTCCCTTCATTACTATCAAAATCTTTAATACCATGTTCTCTCAGAAAACATCTGTGTACTATTATAAAATAAATTCTCGGGCTCCAGAAAAAGTATCTTAAGCCTTTACTTCAAAATGGAGAAATAATCTAAGGTAATGTTCCAGGAATATATTTTGCTAACATTATTAGATGTTAAAAGCACAATATCAAAAAACACTGATCAAACCCAGGGTGACGGAAAACCCATTAACCCAGACCAAGTATGCCAGATCTCCTGGCACACGACATACCCGCTACCTGCCCTGAGTAATACATATTGTCTTTTCTCCATCCTGTACTCCAAAGTCAAGCTTAACTACCCTAGGAGATCCATGGGATTGAGCTTGAAGGGTTTTGGGGACGGGGCGGAACTGAGCCTAAGATGTGCGAATCACTACTATGATGCTTGTATTACCAACCACAAGTGATCAGGGTCACTCCAAATCCCTGATTTGGAGGATTTGGACCTTCCAGGTGCTTTTTGAGCCATATCACATAGACAGATAGATAGATAGGCAGGCAGATAGGCACACAGAGATAAGAGATGTATATGTATCTGGGGCGGGGGGTGTTGCTGTTTGCTTTTTTTTTGTTTTTAAATCAGACTACCCTCAAAAAGAAAAAGATATTTGATACAGTAGGGTAGTCTTTTACTGATATTAAACAAAATGAACACCAGTGAAGCACTTTGAATAATGGCTTCTTTTCTTTTAAGGAATTTCAGCATGGGTAGTAAAGTGGGAAGTCCTGGGTTTCAGTCCTCGGTTCTGCCACTTACTAGATGTGCGACTTTAGCAAGTCTCAATCTCTGACAGATTGCTTCTTCATTTGTGAAATGAGCAAGATAATCACACTTAACCTACCCACCTACAGGATTATTTCTAGGGTCAAATTGATTAATAAACATGTAAAACTACTCTATAAATTCTAAAGCAGTGTCTTGATGTCCGACATTCACAACCTTAAAAATACCATTGGGTAAAGTCTGCAACTGAAAGTGCGTGGCTAGTTTCCTCACACTCCCTTTGCATTCCCTGTTCCTCCAGACAAAGTAAAACATGGTTCCTGAAGAATATGATTTAATTTGAGTTACTGGGAAACAAAGCAATTAGACAATGAATAATAATAGCCCATACAGGATACAGCTGAGGATCTGTGCAAAAGAATGAGGAGCTGTTTGATCCTGAGCAGGTGTTCTCCCTAGACTGTCTAACCTGAAGATGATATAATTTGGAAAATAGGGCTTGTTCCCGGGTGGGTAAGCCTTGAGGCCTTGGCTTTTCGGGACTGGGACCGTCACAGGAAACCCTGTGGGCGGAGGTCAGGGAGATTTTCCAAGTATTAAGGGCCTGGGTGGAAATCTTACCTTGAATAAGTCTTGTTACCACACACAAGCCCTTTTCCTGAAGTAGCGGCATGAAAACTCCAGTCTGTGCCGGACCTGCCCAGAGACTGCTGCGGAGAGACGCCGTTAGGGCCCTAAGAGAGAGTCTACTGGTGCAGGGCATGCCGGGAAGGCGCGAGGAATGCCGGGAAGGTGCAGGGCGTGACGGGAAGGTGCGGGGCCTACCGGGAAAGTTATGGGGCCTGCTGGGAAGTCGCTGTGCTGACCCTGAGGGAGGAAGAATGGAATGCAGGGCCTTGGGACCTTTATGGGACAGAGATGGCCCTGGAGCAGCACGTTAAAAAAAAAGCAGCAGCATTTATCTCAGAAGTAAATTTGGCCTAGTAGTGTCCAAAGACAAGACAGCTTGGATTGTTTCCAACTAGCATCTCTTCTCCAAAGATGTCTCCCCCTTTGGGTTTCCCTAGTACTTCAGCTTGGTCCAGATGGCCCAAAGGGGGCTGTTTCCTGTGGCCTCTTCCCACTGTTCCGAATGTTAACGATCCCGGTACCGACTTCCTCATCCTGGCTCGTTAAGCCTTCTCTACCTGGGCTCTAAGTTTTTACAACACTGCGGGGAGAAATGTCTCTGAAGTTTTACTTTTCCACCTGAAATGGATAGTCCAGGCCCTCAAAACTTTCCAAAATCATACTTTAAATCCCAGTGTAAGTTTTTTCATTTTAGAAAAATTCATTTTACGCTTGTGTTAATTTGGGACAGAGCCCCAGCCCTATATGAGTGGATTATAGATGAAATCCTATTAAATAGAACTCTATCAGACCTGACTGCAATATGCAAACAAATTGGAACACAGCTTCTGGGTCATTTTGAACACAACAAAGGATAAAGGATTTACACTTTTTCCTCTCTCTCCTACTTGCTCTCCCAGCAATTTTTTTTCTCTCTCTCTCTCTTTTTCTGTATGACTGTGCCTGAGATTGACAATGCACTGGATAGATTCTTGGTCTGATTTCACACTGGAGGTTTTCCTAAGTAAGTTAAAGAATATCCTAACTCCCAGGTGGAATTATCATCATTACTCTTTTTTATATGTAACCTAATCTAGTTAGTTCAAAAGTTAGGGCAATTAGATCCATTTGTACAGATTGACCATTGCAATCCAGTTAGCATTTTCTTTCTTTTCTTCTGTTTTCTTAGAACCTGATTTAAAATATTCTGTTCAGTGTAGTTTAATACACTTTTTAAATGTTTCTTGTTTTCCCTTTCCTCTTAGTGCTTTGTAATTTGTGGGAAGGATTGTCTTTAAGTTAAAAGCAATTAGAGTTGCTTTATGAGATTTAAAAAATACAGCAGAAGAGTTGAAGGGAATAATCCAAGTTAATCAGAAGAAAATATGCAATCATTGACAAAGTATTACGTACATCAATAGGTAAGTTATGGATTATGTCTAATCTATTTTAGAGTGAATACAGTATAATACAGAACACATTTATAATTATCATCATCTATTAAAAGTCTATCACGTGTCATTTTAAACTAACAAACAATTTTAAATGCAATTAAAACTTTTGGGATCACCATTTCATGGATAAAAATACAGATGTAAGTATAGATATAGACACACCTCTGTATAAATTACTTCAATGTTCAGTTTTACTGCAATATATCTCTTCAACTTTACATGTACTGTTTCTTCTTTGCAATGTAACTTATTTCTATACTTGTTATTGATTTTTTTCCTAATATACAACGGAAATTATATGAATTTTATAAAAACTGTCTGGAGAAGCACAAAAATGTGTAATGTAAAACATAACACCCTTCCACAATAAAGGTTCCCTTCCTCACCCAGAAATAACTATTGATACCTTTGGCTGCTTGATGCTTCATCCTCCAGATTTTTTATCATATTTATACTAACATATATTATTATTTTAAAATCAAATTATACTTGACAAATTATTCTGTCATTTTATTTTTCCACTAAATCAGTCTCCAGATACCTGTGTTAATATTTGTATACTTAATTCTCTTTAAAAGCCTATATAGTATTCCTTGTGTGGATGTACCATAATTTACAAAACCAACCCCTTTCTAATGTATATATTGGTTGTGTCTAATTTCTCCTTACATTTTCAGCCTCTTGAGCTGTGTCTTTTTTCCTTTCCATTGCAAATCACCACCACCCCAAATTTTGTGTTTTCTAGTGACCAGGACCGCATCATTCCTTTTTCATTTAACCTGTTTTCTGAAATGTTTTTCTGACTTTCAGGTCTTGTCCTTTTGTTTTGAATCTTCTCTTTTTATTCTCCTATTTTTTTTTTTCCCCATTAAGGACAAAAAACCTCTTATACAAAATCTCTCCTCTCTAGTACCTGTGTGCTCTCTTCACACTCTTCCCAACTCCAGCAGTGAAGAAAAAGAGGTGCTTAATATCAGGTTTCTGATAAGAAACAAGGGGCTGCTACCAGCAGGGAGCCTTGTCAAGATCTCCCTCATTCTGAGCACTCCATTCCCACGTGGACCACAATGAATGGAGATTTCACCCACCCACCCCACAAGTTGTCCTTTGCCCTTTCTGTCAAATCTTGGTACCCAGGAGACAGCAGAACATGTTCTGAATTCAACCCTGGGGAGCTACCAATCAATATCTCTTGACTCTTCTTACCCATTAGTTGTTTTCTTTCTATGCCTGATGTGGAGTGAGGCCTATGCTATTCTTTGTCATGGCCCCTTCTCAGTTGGCCCAGCTAACCCCTATAGGGTGGGATGGCTCTGTCCATCCGCTAGGCAGAGTGCCACAGGCAGAGAGTCGAACAAGGGCAAAGTACAAGGCTGAGTCTTAGGACATAGGTTCTCTTACTGCTTCAGCTGCAGGCTCAGAGTCTGTGCAGAAAGTTAGTATCTTTTATCTTTTTGTGATCTTAGTTATCAAATACCAGTTAAGAATATTAACTGTCCACTTAACTCACAGAACACTATAAGAATGGAAATCTGTAAAACACTTTGAAAGTAAAATTCCAAAGAAACAGTTTCTTATTTTATATGTCTCTTCTTTTTTGTACATATATTTTAACTGACTTCCTTTGTTTATATCTGCAACTCATTTCTGGTTTTTCCTGCTATACATACCTATTCCTTCCCATGAATTAGTTCTTATTTATGAAACACAATGGTATATTTATATTTATTTCCAATGAGACCTTCTTCCAATGAGACCAGCAGAGGTTTTGGTGGCTTTTTGTTGTTGTTGTTTGTTTCTGAGGGGAGAGGGGTGGATTCAGAGAGGGAGAAAGGCATGGCTGTTGTCATTTTTTTAAATCTAAAATTGTTTTATGTTCCTCAAATTTCTTTTATATCTGAAACATTCTCTGGAATTTTTATATGATTATTAAGGCTTTAGTTTCAGGTGGCAACATTCAAATAAGCAAAAAATCTTTATAGGGAGACTAAACTCCTATCTGATAGTAAGTTAGGTACTTAGAAAATTAGAGTAATTCTTCTAAGCCACAGATAAGTTGGTCAAGAAAAACCAAAACCCTAAACCCACTCGGTGTTTGATTGACTCTGGGCCAATGTCTTAATCTCTCTGTATTTGAACCTTCCAACTTTTTTCTTTTTTGTTTTTTGGTTTTTTTTTGGCTGCATTGGGTCTTCGTTGTGGCATGTGGGATCTTCATTATGGCATGTGGGATCTTTGTTGCAGCACCTCAGGCTGTTCATTGCAGCGCGTGGGCTTCTCTCTAGTTGTGGCCTGCAGGTTTTCTCTCTCTAGTTGAGGCGCGTGGGCTCGGTAGTTGTGGCGTGTGGGCTTAGTTGCGCTGTGGCATGCAGGATCTTAGTTCCCCGACCAGGGACTGAACCTACGTCTCCTGCTTTGGAAGGCAGATTCTTTACCACTGGACCACCAGGGAATTCCCTGAACCTTCCAACTTTAACACTGGTGGAACTTTGATACCAAATGCCAATTGCCTTCTAATAATCAAATGACAGATTGTGGGATGGTTAGAACAAATCTAAATGAGACTGAACTCCTTAGGAAAAAGGTGTTTTAATGCTTTTTAGGTTTAAAATAAAAAGGTGTTTTAAGGCTTTTCAGGTTTAAAATAATGCTTTTCAGGTTTAACATTTTAGGAATTTAAAAGAGACAAAATTTCAGAAAGTTGCAGCTCTCATGGTAAAAAAAAAGAATGAGAAATTCTGTTTTAACTGTCATTAAATTTGTTTTTCAATTATAAAAAAGAGCCTTGGCTATGTGTATGTGTCCTTTTTTCTTCTTAGTTGAAAACAGCCCATTTCTAAGCATCCATTACCATCACTTCCTTTCTAATTTAGTTCTTCCTTCCCCAGTGAATTTTAATACCATATCAATAAATTCCAACAATACACTATTGTTTTGGCCTTTGATTCTTAAGGAAGGGGGAAAATGCAAATTTGTCTTTTATTAATAAGTGCATAACTTCTAATAGATTATACACAATCTCATAACTCATCTCAGTCTGAATAATCAACATCATTTGAATTTTCAAAGGTTAACACTTCACTGTAATGAAAGAAAGCCCAGTGACTCAGCATTCAGTAGAACTATACAATAGTGGATATCATATTGCTGATTAAAGTGATTAAATTTAATGATCCCACCAAGCATTTCATCTTTGCTGTGCAAACTACAGAGACTCAGGCCATCAAGCAGAAGGAAGGGCCTTAATAGAATTTGTGACAAGTAACATGAGACTGCCAATGGCCCAAACTTACAGCTCCAGTAAACTATAGAATCTTCATATCTGCAAAATTGGAAAACATTAGTGTATTAAAGATTTCAGAAGGGAGTTGAGTGTAAATAGTTAAATCACTAGGATAAGGTTCCAGGTAACTACATGGCTTTAATGAGGAGATCTGAAATAAGCGGTACCAAAAAAAGAGTTGACTACAAGAGTTGATTACATGTTAAATTATAAATCAAGCCCTCACATAATAAAGGGTTGAGAAAGTCACTACAGAATATTCTTTAACAAAAGGAAGACCTTATGAAATGCTGGCAGAGGATGTGGTAAGCCAAGTGGCCTGCTAACTGGTTAGATTATCTGAGGCAGTTATGCTTCTGGATTTGTACTTATATTGGTCTAACTTGGCTTAGTTACACTGGACCCCCCGTGAAGTTACCCAGGCTATCTAGGGGATTAGGAACTGGAAGCATGAACAGCTCCTACCAAAATAAATCCTGGACCTAATCTCTCTCCTCCCCTCCCCTCCCCCAAGCCCCTGCTTTCTCCACACCCTGCCAAAATCTACATTCAATATATCTGAAATCAAATGAGTCCAGAACACGAACAGGGCATCCATGAAGAGCGTGAGTTTGGGAGTTAGACAAACCTCCCTTGGAATCCCAGCTCAGCCACTTACTAGTTGTGGGATCTCAGTCAAGATATTTAATTTCCCTGAACCTCATTTTCCTCATCTGAATATCTGAATAAGGAGGACAAAAATATCTATCAATACTTCACAGAGTCACCATAAGGAGTATTTATTTTAGCCCAGTGCCTGGAATGTAGCATCCAGAAGAACGTACCAGTATTATTATTGTTAAGTTTCCTGATTGGTCTTTATATGTCTTCTCTACCCCACCCCCCACCCCACGCACACACACAAATAGAATAGAATAGAAGATAGAATTAATACCTAATTCCCAGAAAGTACTCACCCTTCCCACCAAAGAAGGACTTTGCTGATAATAACATATGAGATACTGTGTAATTTTACTATTAATACCACCTTACTGCATCAAAAAAAAAAGGCTTTGTAAGTAGATATGTCCTCATAATGCATCAGTTGGATAATGTTTGTAGAATTTTTGGATGGCAGCAAAATAGTCTTAAAATAGTTGGAGTTCACAGCACTATTTTAAAATGTGTTCTTCTGTTTCATTAAAATTAACACTTCTACTCTTCAAAAGATATTACTAAGAAATGAAAAAAGCAAGGCACAAACATATGTTTGGAAAAAGACTTACATTAAAAAATAAATATATAAAGAGAAAACTGGACAGCTACATGTAAAAGAATGAAATTAGAACATTTTCTAACATCATATACAAAAATAAACTCAAAATGAATTGAAGACCTAAATGTAAGACAGGAAACCATAAAACTGCTAGAAGAAAACATAGGCAGAACACTTGACATAAATTGTAGCAACATGTTTTTTTGGATTTCCTAAGGCAAAGGAAACAAAAGCAAAAATAAACAAATGGGACCTAATTAAACTTAAAGGTTTTTGTACAGCAAAGGAAACCATTAACAACACAAAAAGGCAAACTGCTGAATGGGAGAAAATATTTGCTAATGTATGACCCATAAGGGGTTAATATCCAACATATATAAACAGCTCATAAAACTTAACATCAAAGAAACAAATAACCTGATTACAAAATGGGCAGAAGAATCGAATAGACATTTTTGCAAGGAGGACATACAGATGACCACAGGCATATGGAAAGACGCTCAACACAGTTAATCGTCAGGGAAGTGCAAATCAAAACCACAATGGGCTATCACCTCACACCTGTCAGAATGTCTATCATCAAAAAGCCCACAAAGAACAAGTGTTGGTGAGGATATGGAGAAAAGGGAACCCTCGTACACTGTTTGTGAGAATGTAAATTGCTGCAGCCACTGTGGAAAACAGTATGGAGCTTCCTTAAAAATGAAAAATAGAGCTACAATATGATTCAGCAATTCCACTCTTGGGTATATACCCAAAGAAAAGGAAAACACTAATTCGAAAAGATATATGCACCCCAGTGTTCATAGCAGCATTATTTACAACAGCCAAGATATGGAAGCAACTAGTGCTCACCAGCAGATGAATGGATAAAGAAGGTGTGAGATATATATATATACACACACACACACACACACACACACACACACAATGGAATACTACTCAGCCATAAAAAGAATGGAATTTTTCCATTTGCAGCAACATGAATGGACTTGGAGAGAATTATGCTTAGTAAATTAGTCAGACAGAGAAAGACAAATACTGTAAGATATCACCTACTTGTGGAATCTAAAAAATAAACTAGTGAATACAACAAAAAAAAGGAACAGACTCACAGATATAGAGAACAAACGAGTGGTTTCCAGTGGGAAGGGAGTGGGGGGAGGTAGGTGTAGGGGATTAAAAGATACAAACTACTATGTATAAAATAAAATAAATAAGCTACAAGGAAATATTGTACAGCCAGCAAATATAGCCAATATTTTATAATAACTGTAGATGGACTATAAGCTTTAAAAATTGTGAATCACTATATTGTATACCTGAAACTTCCATAATATTGTAAATCAACTATACCTCAATCAAAAAAGAAGAAAATATAAAGAACTTATAACTCAGTAATAAGAAGATAGACAATCCAATTAGAAATGGGCAAAAGGTTTGACCGGATTCACAAAAGGAGATATATGAATGGCCAATAAACTCATGAGAAGATGCACAACATCCTAAGTCATGAAGAAAGTGCAAATTAAAACCACAATGAGTAACGACCCTATACATCCATTTAAATGGCTAAAATTAGAAGGACTGACAGTATCAAGTGTTGGAGGAATTGGATTCTCAAACATTGCTGTGGGAACATAAAATATTACAATATTACATTTGGGAAAACAGTTTGGCCATGTCTTATAAAGTAAACCAATGCTTATCATCCAACCCAACAATTCTACTCCTAAGTATTTACCCAAAGGAAAGTAAAACATATGTCTGCACAAAGACCAGCAGCTTTGTCTGTTAACAGCCTAAAACTGGAAACAACCCAAATGTTCAACAGATGAATGGATAGACAAATTGTTGCATATACAGGGAGTGGAATACTACCCAGCACCAACAAATTACTGCCGAATGATGGATGAATTTCAAAAACATGCTGAGTGGAAGAAGACAGACATCAAATAAAACATACTGTGATTCTCTCTCAGATAGATAGATAGATAGATATAAATTTAAAAATATATGTCATAGGGGACTTCCCTGGTGGTCCAGTGGTTAAGACTCCATGCTTCCACTGCAAGGGGTGCCACGCTGCACGGCCAAATAAATAAATAAATAAAACACCTTTAAAAATAAATGAAATATATGTTATATATAAACACATACATAAATACATATATATATTTATATATATGATTTGTGCTGGGTCATCTTTGCTCTTTATCGGCCATAGTCCCTCCAGCCTTCAGTCTCATCAGCACACAAGTGGGGTGAGGGGTGCAGGGGGCATGGGCAGGCTGCCCCTCGCTGGGCGGGGCAGTGAGGAGAAGTGGCAGCCCCTCTGGCTGGATCCTTCCTGTCCCCTAGGCCTGGATCCTTGCCTCCTTTCAGCCCTCTCATATATGTATGTACACACACACACACACACACACACACACACACACACACACACACACACCATTGCCACACAGGCAACCAGTCATGCCAATGTAATGGAACTTGAGTAAGAACTCTGAACCACAAGGCTCAGGCAGGCTTCCCTAGTGGCAATATTCCATGTGTTACACACAGGTACCAGGAGAATAATGCATACAAGAGTCCACGGAGAGAGGACCATGGGAGCTCTGTATTTAGTACTTTTCCTGGACTCTGCCCTGTGCTCTTTTTCCCTTGGCTGATTTTAATCTGTATCTTTTCCCAAAAATAAGCTATAACTGTGAGTTTAAGAGCTTTCAGTTTGTTTTTTTTGAGTCCTGCTAGCAAATTATCGAACCTGAGGGTAGTTTGGGGAACACTCCCACTCCACACGTGCAATTAGTGTCGGAAGTGAGAGTGGTCTTATGGAGAACTGTATTCCTGTTATTCTGCAGTTTCCAAAACTCCCAAAGAGTTAGCTCTAAATTTTAGCAATATCATAAAGGTGATTTTTTTTAAAGTGGTCGTTTTCCCTCATCTACTATGTATGCATGTGTGTGTATGTGTTTGCTCATCTGTGCATGTAATCAAGTATATACACACATACCCACAATGGAACACTGTGCTTTTAATGCTGGGAAAGAGAGAATCTCTTAAAAAGGCAATTTTGGAAGCACCTCAATATTTTGTACTTCAAATTTTAAAGGTATAAGTAGATCGTTATAAACTTAGAAGAAATATGAATGAATGAGCATCAACTAATTAACAGAAGGAATCTAGACAAAGTAGGGAGAGAGAAGATAACAGGGGTTGCCATTTACTGTTCTTTAAAAATATCTAAGTGGTATGATTAAGGGTCATTTTTGTGTTTTTATGTTTTTCAGAATTTTTCAAATTAATGAAAGAATAAATGAATCCTGGACAAATTTAGAAATATATATATATGTATATTAGAAATATATACTAGAAATTTAGAAATATAAGAATTTCACACATTCCTTTGTGGTCACAGGAAATATAAAACAATTTATTTCATTTATACACATAAATGTTGTTCTCTTCTTGTTGCAGAGAAGAAAAATAGGGTGGTCAAATCTTTTAAGCATAAAGCACTTTCTATTAGTATAAAATTCTGTGAAGGAAATACAGTGAAAAATAAGATGCCAAGGAGAAGAAGGAGTGATATTAAGCATCCAACTGTAAAAGACAAGCTCATTTTGGAATTTTTTTAAATAGATGATGATGGCTATCAAACCCCTACAATATTTTGTATTCAATTAGATTTATTTAAAGGAATGACATAAATTTTATTTTTAAATTTCAGTATTTACAGTTTGCCAGAAGTTACCTCTCTTTAGTTATTTAAGCTTTTGTTGAATACTTTTATACATAAACTGAAAAGTTTTTGGAGGGTGTATATGATTTAAAAAATATTTTAGGCATACATGAGTGAAAGGTTTGTAGGCCACTCACGTTAGCTATAAACGACATTTGGCGATCAGTGGAAAAATACAATACTGTTTAATCTAAGCCAAGGATAGTCTGCCACCTGGTGGCTTAGAAATTTTCATGTTCACGAGACAGGAATAAAGACCTCTCCTCAGACCAGGCACGATGATGAACTGATTCATAATATACAGAATCAGGGAGATGAATTCCTTGATTACAAAATGTATGGATACAGAGAAGGAAGCAAAATGATTGATTCTGAATATTATCACTGCAAATCCAGGGAAGTATCATTGGTAGTTTTTTACAGGGTAGGAAAATATCTAAAATCTCTCACCTAAGATCAACTAATTTCAGAAATGCTTAAAATGATAGTTAATACGGTTTTATTCTGTGAACTTGAGTAAAAGCAAATTTCTCGGTCATTTTATTGTGGAGAAACAGAAAAAAAAGTTTTGATCCATTTCTGTGCACTGTAGAAAATTGAAATTACCAAAGATTCCATACTTTATTGAAAAAGTATATATATAAATTCTTACTACCTGCATTTTTTTTTTTTGGTTCCTTGCTTTACCTTGGTTAATTTTTCCATTGTTTGGATTTCATAATGAAAACGAGAACTCTCTTCTAGATGTTGGTGGGGGATTTTTGGTTTATTTGTTTTGGGTTTTGGCTTGCATTATGGATGATCCTTAAAAGAAAAAGCCCAATTTATTTAAACATATTATGTTAATAAAATAATATATTAATAAATGTGTATATAGTGTTACATAGTGTGTGTGTGAATATAAACAAGCTTTGAAGGTATAGCTCAGCACTAAATGGGGCTAACATTACAAAAATACACCTGCAAAAATAACTGAGCAAGTTTTAAGGAAGAGTAGTGAAGATGACCAGCCCTACCAGATAGTAAAAGATAAAGTTACTATAATTAAGATGGTCATACTACACGTGACTAGACACCTTAGCAATAGTAGAAGAGGACTGGAGTACATGTGGACGTGAGTACATGATAATGCTGGCACTGTTGAGTGGAAACAAAGCGCAAAAAAATGTATTGGCACATATTCATTTGTGTATGTGTAGCCGTATAAAGGGAATAATATTTTAAAATTATTAGTGGACTCTTCTTTTTGTCTTTCTGAGTACAGGCCTAGGACACTTAAGGTATCTACCTGCCCAGGAGAAAGACTGGGATCTGCTTCCTCTGGTAGATGCTATTGTGACTTAGCCAATTACACTTTATCTTCCCCTTCTTCCACGGGGACAGATAGTCCCACAATAGATCCTGTGGAAATGCCTGACATTTTCTTCCCCAGTCTTCCTTTCAGCTGCGGGTATCCATGTGACATGGTTATGGATAATATGAAATACAGAGAAATCTGTTGGAACTGCTTCTGGAAAGATTTTTCACCATGATAAAAAGTAGAGAGACATGAGGAGATGTTTCTCCACTATGAAAGCCCCCTTTCTCTTGCCTTTGAATGAGGCTGTCTGAAGTGATGTCCAGAGCAGCTGCAGCCATCCTGTGACCTTGAGGTGATAAACCTGAAGATGAGACATCAGCACGCTGAGGATGGCAGAGCACAAAGTCTGGGCCCTGAATGGCATTGTGGACTGGACAAACCAACTCTGGAAGCCCTGAACGCTCAGAGTTTTTGTTTTGTAAGATTATTAAATGTCTTCACTGTTTAAGCCACATTTAGTTGATGTCTTCATTGTTTAAGCCACATTTAGTTGGATATTGTCACTTGTAGCCAAAATCATTCTAACTTCTACATTACAGAGGAATGTCTAAAGACTGACAGAGGTAATGTGCCCTTACTGATAGATAAAAACAGAAATTTACTGAGAAAAGAATGTTCAAACTCCCTTATCTGTCCCTTGAGTATATCAGCATCCAAGGTCTGAGGACCCATGTTCACTGGGTTCCCCACATGGTGAAGAAGTTAGCACTTCTGTCAGGGACAATCAGACCATGTGTTTGTCTTTTAATAAATGACCTCTGGTGCGGGGGGAGGTTAGACAAGCATGGGTGACAGTGAAGGCAGGGGGGGAAGCTGCATCCGCTCCACAACCCTCTGTCTGTCTGCGAGGAGCCACCTCACGGGGTGTCCCATTCCAACCTGGTGCGTCCACAGCAGGACAAATATCATCATGCTTGTGGTCAGGTGGAAGGTCTAACGCCAGGGTTAGCTTTGCTGAGCTGCCCTTGAGTCTCACGTGCTGACAGGCCCCAGAGGTAACTGAGAACCTGGCTGGGCAGAGCTGAGCTGAGGCAGCTGCCAGGCAAGAGCAAACTGCTGTGGGGAAGGCTGCAGAAGGGGGCATGTCAGCCCAACCCAGGAGGGCCACAGGGCCATCAGAAGCCAGGCTGCACTCAGCTCAGCCCGGGGCAGCCACCAGGAGTGGTGTGCCAACAGCAGGCCACTCACCCTCCTCAAAGGTCTGCAGGGTAGCCCTGACCAGAGGGATAAAGCTCATGGCCCAGAGGCGGGAGCCAGAGGCCAGCGGACACACACCAAGTGGACTTGAGAATATTGGCTGAAGGTCACATAAGCTGCCCCGCTCCTCCTGTCCCCGCCGCCTTCCTGAAAGGTGCAGGGTGAAGGACAGGCTATTGAGAGACTGACATTTTTCATCCAAGTAAGGCTGAACACCTCTCCTAAAGGAGCAGCTTAAACTACCAGGTATACTAGGGTTTAAACGAAACTGGACACTGGGTTAGTTTTTCTGCCTTTAGCCCATGAGTAGGGGTGGTGGAGTGGTGGAGCCAGGACGGGAGCAGAAGGAAAGCCAGATTCATTACAGGCAAAAATAAAGACCATACATTTTATCAACACATCTAAACTGTAACGTGAGCTAAATGTATGACCTTGCTACACACAATATTTCATAAAAAAGACCTAGGAAAGTGACAGCAGTTGGCTCTGGGGGAGGGGACGGGGAGGCTGGGAGTCTGGAGGAGGAGGCTTACTTTCCTCTGAACACTCTGTGCAGTCAATAACTTTCTGTGTATATATTACTTTTTCAATTAAAAAACAAAAGAGTACTTAGTAAAGACCAGTGAAAGTAAATGGTATGGCACTTCCCTGGTAGTCCAGTGGTTAAGACTCCACACTTGACTGCAGGGGGCACAGGTTTGATCCCAGGTCGGGGAACTAAGATCCCATGTGCCATGCGGTACGGCCAAAAAAAAAAAAAAGAGTAAATGGTATGAAGACGGTAAATAAATAGAAGATAGATAACTAATCTTTCTTTTTCATACAAACATTGTTTTAAAAGCTAGGGGTAAGACGGGAATAAAGACGCAGACCTACTAGAGAATGGACTTGAGGACACGGGGAGGGGGAAGGGTAAGCTGGGACGAAGTGAGAGAGTGGCATGGACATATATACTCTACCAAACATAAAATAGCTAGCTAGTGGGAAGCAGCCGCATAGCACAGGGAGATCAGCTCGGTG
>RJWK010035796.1:0-22023 GCA_004363435.1 Platanista minor
CACACACACACACACACACACACACACACACACACACATCACAAATTTTCTTCTGACACTTTCTAGTCTGAGATTGTGATAGTTCATGTCCTTGGAGAAGTCGATCCCAAAATGGGATTAGGCCTGCAAGGATTTTATTAGAGAGAAAATAGGGAAGGAGTGGGAAAGGCTGGGAAAATCATGATTCAATGATGCAAATCTGGCCTCAAGAGTAGGGAAGCAGAAGGAAGTTTGGGTGGGAGCATCCTAGATCACAGTGCAATCTAGGGAACGTCCAGCAAGGCTGTCAGGGAATCCATTGGCCAAAATCAGCCAGAGAAGGCCCAGCTCCCAGTTTTTCCATATTTCAGGCCTGCCTTGGGATCCCTGCCTAGCTCCAGCACTGAATGGGAGTAGCTTCCGGGAGCTTTGGTGTAATTGCTCCAGCTGCTCAGAACAGAGCAGCTTGGTCTACCTCCCTGGTGTTGGACATGACCAGCCATATTCTCATGACTACACAGTGCCCAGACCCTGCTGACACAGGAGGTTTCCTGAGGGGCCTCCCTGGGACCCATACTTGCCCATAGTGCTGCAATCCAACAGATTCTTTCTGTAATCACTAACCTTTCTCCTCCATGGAGGAGAAAGTCTCCCAGGCCCTAGGAAAGGCATTCTTAGACCAGCAGTGAGAAGACGTAAACTTTCTTAGGGAGGGGAGAAGTGGTGGGGGTGGATGGGCTGGGCATCAACTAGAGGTGAGGGGCCAGGTTAAGGAGGGAGAGAGAAACAGGGCCCAACAACTGTGGTCTGATCGGATGCTTGCTACCTTGAGGCAGGGTTTAATCTTTGTATCATTTCCAAGATGGGTGTATCTCATGCATTACCACGCAGTGAGAATCACCTGAAAAGCTATTTGTCTTCCACTGGATCTCACTCCCAGAGATTTGGGGTGGGGGGGGGTGCTGAGAATTTGCTTTTTTAACTAGCTCTCAAGTGATGGTGGTATTGCCAGTTCAGAGACTACACTGCTCAAAGAATAATTTTGGCAAAAACAATGTTTGACTCTCATTCTTAAACTTGGGCTGCTTCCTTTCTGGGATGGAAACCCACACTTTTGGGTGAGGGCCCAAGGGTATAGCTGTTTGCCTTGGGGACCTACTGGCCAGACCTGGTCCTTCATCTCACCCATGTACATACCACTCCCTTTGCAGATGCTGCTATTTTGGAGGAAGGAATGGGAAGAGACACCAAGCTCACTCAAAGATGGAGGAGACCAATGCTCAAGTCTGTCTTGTTCTTGTCACCTGGTTCCTCCCATGCTCTGTCCTGCTTTCTACTGGGGGCTGCAGGATTTCACCAAGGGCAGACATTCCTTTCTCACTGGGGCTTTACGGGGGATACAGGGTCCAAAGAGAATTCAGATTCTTGGAAGCAAAGTAGTGAGGTAATCCACACACAAAAAAACAAAACTGTATGGTTCCCAAGACACACCCATGGTGTGGTGAAGAAGTGTTCATGCTGGTGCCTTTGATGCTCTATTGGAAAGAAGAGAACACCACTGGTTGATGCACAAAAGAACCAGGTCATGGAGATACTAGTCTGGGTGTCTCTCATTTTCCCTGGTGGGAAGTTGTGGAATTCAGGTGAATGGTGTGGCACTGACAAAGACATAAGAGAAGGCTGCTGTGGGGGTGGAGCACAGGGAAGAATTGGCAAAGGGGAGGACCTATTGAGTCCTGTTTATCAGACTCCATATGAGCTTAAAATGAAGGTCATGGAAGGGAAGAGATAGAGAAAGAAGCATAAATGAGAAATGTTTAGGCCTGATAGTGGTCAGAGAACACATCTCTGATCTGATAATGAAAGTCAATGAGAAAACACAAGTCAATTTGCAGCTAATTTCTCAGGAGTGGAAAGCCCCTTATTCTGTTCTGCAACATCATTCCAAAGACAGGTCATGTGTAAGGAAAGAAAAAAAAAGTAGGTGGTTATTTTACTGGAAGAGTCACCTGTTCTGGAAAATAATCTCTGATATCTGGGCTCTAAGGAGGGACACACTTGGCCAGCTTGTCCTGGCATTGTCCCTCTAATTAGGCAATCACTGGGTAGGGACCTCCTCTTTGAGCCCAGCCTGGCAGTATTAGCTGATCAGGACAGAGGTAGGACGTTCATTGTATTAGGACCACAGGGTTCTGTGGTTACCCTTCCTCTCAGATTCCTTCTGGGGTGATGTGGAAGGGTCATTCCTGAAGTAGTTAGTTCAAATGAGGACACTAGAGTTAGGATGGACCCCAATTCAGTATTCCTTATGAGAAGATGGCAAAGTATAGACACAGAGAGGCAGGGAGAAAGCCACGTGAAGTTGAAAGCAGAGATTGGAGTGATGCAGCCACAAGCCAAGGAATGTCTGGGGTGACCAAGAACTAGAAGAGACAAGGAAGGATGCTCCCCTGGAGGCTTCAGAGGGAACATGGCCCAACTGACACCTTGGTTTCAGTCTTCTGGCCTCCAGAACTGTGAGAGTAAGTTTCTGTAAACCCACTCAGTTTGTGGCACTTTGTTATGGCAGCCTGAACAAACTCATGTCTGAGGAACTGTGCCTGAGGGTTTGGATGGAACAGGTGGGGGCAGGTGCAGGATTGTGTTAGCAGAACTAGGGGCTGGCTGTGAGCCCTGGGCCTCCTTCCCCATATGTCCCACATGCAACTCTGGGCCCCTGCTCAGCAGCCCAAACAGAGGCACTGGCAGACTCCAAAGATAGTTCCATCCCTGAGCCTCAGAGTGCTCTGAGAGCTGCACTGG
This sequence comes from Platanista minor, assembly GCA_004363435.1. NCBI lineage: Eukaryota > Metazoa > Chordata > Mammalia > Artiodactyla > Platanistidae > Platanista > Platanista minor. The sequence goes on from RJWK010035796.1 coordinate 2,782, forward strand.
AGACCAGATCCTTGCCCCGCTATGTTGCTCCATGAGCCCTGGGACCCACACCCATCCCAGCTCAGTGCATGGGCGGCCCTGAACTTGGAAGCTGCCAGTCTCCTAAGGCCCTTACTCCAGTCGGGAGGACTTAAGCATGTCTAAGCAATTAAAATAAATCAAAACAGACGTTCCTTTCGGTGTGCTGGCAATTACTTTGTAATTAACTAATGGGCTCTGTAGCAGCCACTTTTATGTGTGTCTAATGGTTGAGATGGCCTATTCCGTTGCTACCTTGCAGCAGGGGGCAGGGAGGGAGAGTTTGCGAGCTTTGAGGATGTACCTGTCACATTGCAGCCAAGGAGCCACAGCCACAGCAGCGGGGCCTTGCCCCTGGCACATCCCTACCACCCACTCAGTCCCTACAAGAGGAACAGCACGGTGGCCACTCCACACGGTCTCATTTGTTCAACAACCCCATGAAAGAAGAGGCTTAAACACAGAAGGGTTAAAGACCTGGGCTTCAGCCTCAACCTGTCAGATTCCTGAGCCAGTGCTCTGAAACTAGCATTCAGGTAGGGCAAAATGTATTTGGGGTGCAGCCATCTCTGGGCTGTCTTCCTGCCCACCTAGCCCTGACCCTGGAGACCTTGCAGGCTTGAGGCGGGGCACCCTACTGTGGTCAGATATGGCGGTGCATAGAAAATGAACTTGAGCTAAATAATCAGGCAGGACCCATGGAAAATAGAATTGTTCAATAATTAGATTTTGCTAATGATTTTAAGTGCCCCTTTAATAGGTTCCCTATCTAGCTTTCCCAAACTGGCACATCGCAGTGTGGTTGTGCTGGAGGGAGCAGGTGCCGCCTCCCCTCACTGAGAAAGGCCAGCTGACCTACCCACTGTCCTGGTATCTCAACCCTTCTCTCCCTCCCCCCTCCTTCCCTCTTTCTCCCTCCCTCTGTCTGTCTCAGTCTCTCTCTTACCCTCTCTGTCTCTCTCCAGGGCCTCCTAGCCCAGCTCATATAGACACTGAATGCCAACCTCTACCACACAGAGTACATCATCAGAGGGTCTGAAGTCTAATCATCTGCGTTCAAACCTCAGCTCTGTCACATGTGTGCTGAGTGACATCAGGGAACTTACTTCCTCTCTTTGGGTCTTAAACTCTCAGTCTAGAAAGTGAAGATTATAAATATATTTCACAGGGTTTATTCATTTATTCAACTAATATGAGAAAGCCTTCTCTGTGCCAGGCACTGCTGGAGGCTCTGTTTATAAGTAATGAATGCTGCAAAGCCCCTGCTCTCCCCAGTGGGAGACAACAAACAAACAAACAAACAAAGGAAGGGGTGAGTGGAGTTAAGAAGCAAAGAAAACAGAGTGGAGGCTTGTAGTGTGACTTCTCCACCACAGCAGAGGTGCAGGGCTCAGCTGCTGGGGGCGGCCTGAGAACCAGCCCACACAGAAGAAAGCTGAGCCAAGCTGCAGAATGAGAGGACAGGGCTAGGGTCCTGACGACTGCATTTTTGTCCTGAGTTTCAGCCTTGCCTGAAGGGACACCTACCCTCCTGGTCTAAGTAGTCCTTTGAATCAATCCACCTGTGCACACCTCACCCTGCTTTTTCTTTTTTTCTTAAATCAGAGTTTGGTTTCTGTCACAGACATCTGAGAAAGTCCTGACTCATGCAAGTGGTTAAAAGTTTCTTAGTTGCTTGTTTTTCTCTCCTTTTAGAGAAATATTTCACTGTGTGGCCTCAAGCAGGAGGGCTGTGTGGAGGAGGGCATGGGGCAGGAAGGGGAAGGGCTGGAGGCTGAGTGATGGGAGAGCAGGAAAGCCCTCAGACCCCCTCGAAAACTCAGCCCTCTCTTGGTGAGAGCACTTTAGCGGTCACCACGCATCTGTGGACTTCTTTATTAATTGCTCCTTTAGTCTAAAACCCAGTTCTTTTATTAAAATTATGAAACCATCAAGCAACCTGACAATGACAATAATGCCTTTGTAATGTCTGTGTGGTAACAATCCTTCCCTTGTCTTCTGAGCAATATATTCATTCCTGTGACTATTTAGTGGGCAGGAACAATAGAACAGTGTGATTAATGGAACCCTCCACAGCCTTCTCCAGAGAGTGACAGGGCTGGGAGAGGAAAGCAAAGCCTTCTTCTATCAAGAGTAGATTATTAATAATTCCATTCCCTTCAGACCAGTTATGATCATTAATCTCTCCTGAGTCTAAAGTCCTAGAAATCTGAAGCCTTGACTATGGGCAGATGGAGACAGCCCCTGCCCTAATGGTATGCATAGCACAGAGCTGTCCCCACCTCCAGAGGACAGACCCAAGGGAGTGCCTTGTGTAGACCCTGGAAGCAGCCTCAAGGCTGCCTGAGCAGGAATTCCAGGGTCCTGGAGTAGACAAAGCATGGATTGGAAGGGGAGCATGGGCTTTGGGTGGACATGTCCCCTTTGACCCTTCCATCCCTCTACCCATGAGAAGTGGAGAGGTCAGAGCAGGGCCCTCTGTGGTGTAAGACCAAAAAAGGGGCTCCATCTTCCCCACATCTAAGAGCAGTCCTGCACTCGAGTGTGAGCCTGCAAATCCCTTCTGCCACATCTGGACTCTGGAAGGAAGGAGGAAGACCAAAAAACCTTAGAGTAGAATGGCACATGAAAGCATCTCTTCCGGTTGTTATTTGATGGATGATAGAAGAAGGCCCAGAGAGTCAGTGGCTTGCCTGGGGTCTCATGTGGGCAAACTGTGCCCAGAGTCTGTGCTCTTAGTCACCACACATTAGGGCCTCCCTGGGCACATACCAGGTGCTCAGTAGGATTCTTTGTGCCAGCACTCCTCTGTCATGGCTGCTGTAAAAACAGGCCCCAGGTGAGAACCCTGGCAGAGGGCTGAGGAAGATGAGATAGAGTGTGGGTTCCAGGTGGTGACAGGAAACAGTGAGGGTGTGGAGAAGGGGTGGGGAGATGTGACTACCTCATCAAGAAAGACCATCCTGTACTGATCTGTAAAGGAAAACCAGACAGTAGAGCTCTGTGAAGGGATTCAGAGCTGCTGAACTCAGGAAGCTGAGGTGAGCCGAGGCCCTGGAAATGCCTTCCCTGGAGGAGGCACACAGACCAGCAGGGACAGGTAAGGGAGATGTGAATACACATAGGGATACTGAGAAGGAAAGGATTAGCCATGGGGGTGATGGCTTGAAGACCATCCCACTCCATCTATTCTGGGAGACCCTCCCTTTGCAAATTCTTTCCAGATTGAATGACTGAGAGGTACTGAGCTGGACAGGAGGGGTGACTGTCCAGCTCACCTGTCAGCTGAACTACAGCACCACTGATTGAGCCGAGGACAAATATACCCTACCTTTGTTCTACTTAATCTAAATTGAATCTGAGTGGGGGAAAGATATACAGGATGGAAGTGAAAACTCAACTGCATTTCACATTACACTCATGGGAATGGAAATAGTCTTGGAGGCTTCGAGGAGGAATGGCCAGTCCTGGTACAAGCCTTACTTCACTTTGATTCACACTTTTGTGTAGAAAAGGGCAGAAATACTAAAAACGAAACTAAAATGATACTAATACTAAAAACTAACAGTCTGGCAACTGGCAACTGGCAACTGTGCTGAGGCCAGGGAGACTCTGAATCTGGTGCCCATACTCTCCCACCTAGAGGCCAGGCTTCTAAGGGTCCAGAGGCTCCCCTGCAGAGAGAGGAGCCACACACCCACCACCTGTGTCTCCAGCCAGGATAGCCGGTGCTGTGACCTCTGGGAAATGGAGACAATCTCCCCATCCCTGATCACCTAGCCCCTCTGCTCCCAGGACCCAACCATACATGCCTGGCTGTGGAAGCAGAGGATGCTGGAGAAGGGTAGTAGCTAGGAAGTTGCCATCCCGGCCTCAAGTCTGTCCTCTGTGGGGCCCCCACCCTTAAAGAGAGAGAACGTTCTCCTCTGTCCATAATGACCTAGTCTCCCTGGCCCAGCCTGTAGTTCCCTCAGAAACCCGATTTGGTAAGTCCAGCAGGGGTGGAGGGCAGAGCCCCAGGATACCAGCAATCATCCTAGGAGCTCATCAGCTTCCCCCCTTTCCTTAGGCCATACCCCTCTTATCTCCCCCTGAAATTAAGCAGCGTTCAGTAGGCTGCAGAAAAGCAGTCCATTCTTTTCTTTTAGGTTAATCTAAATTCAATCTGCAAACGTAAAGAAGGACTAGTGTGAGAGCAGGCCAGCCTCACCAGCCACTGGCAGAGCGGGACAGGATATGGATGAGGATGTGCTGCAGGTTGAGCCTTACTGGAGTGAGGGCACATGTATTAGTGTCTGGGAAGGGAACATGGGCCATGATGCCTGACCTGCTTCTGGTGACGTCCCTCGAATTCTAGATGGCGTATATTTAAAAGCAGTGTGTCCAGTGGTTTTGAAACCGCATACAAGCCCCTGTGTCCCTGTCCTTTGAAATAAGAGCCTTTTGCTTTAGTCTCTCAGGCCTCTTTTGAGTCTCAAAAGGCTGGTTCAAGAGTTAATAATTAGGAAATGTGAAAACATAGAAACAAAGAATAGTTGTTGGGTCGGGAAACTGGCAACAATTTAGACTATAAACCAGGTAACAATTTAGACTATAAACCAGCCATGTAGCAGTCACCAAACTCCTAGTTTCCTGAAAGATACAGATAAAAATCTGACACACATTCCTAAGTTGTTTTTACAGGAAGCAGACCCACCAGATGAAAAGTGCTGACAACAAGCACATAGACCCCAGACCAGTTGAAACCAGAAGGTTTACGGTGCTCGAAACTTCACCTTGATACTAACCAATTCAAGAATTCGGCATGAGCTCATCATACATCCCGCAGCTCCCTCCCCTCACAATGTCTTTAAAAACCCTTCCCTGAAAGCCATCAGGGAGTTCAGGTCTTTTGAGCATGAGCTGCCTATTTTCCTTGCTTGACCTGCAGTAAATGCTGTACTTTCCTTGGCCACAACCCAGTGTCGTAGATTGGCTTTATTGAGCGAGGGCAAGTGAACCCAAGTCCAGTAACAGTTTCAGGAGTGAGAAAGGGAAAAGTTGAGAGATGTGTGGCCCTGCCCCTGCCGAAACCTTTCTGCCTAGCCAATCCAGGATCCACTCGGCAGAAGCCAGCTGGGTCATTACTATTCCTCTCATGAGAATTTGGGCTCCCTGGAACCCACATGGCTGGAGAGAACTCAGCTTGAAATCTCACAGTGGCTCTCACTCCTTTCAGCTAAGCCGTCTTGTCTTTAGAGGGCTCTTGTCAAAGAGGGATACTCTGCCTGGTCCTGGTGAGGAAGATCCAGAATGTGGAGCACTAGATAGGGATAGTGGGTGGTTGGGAAAACAAAGTTCTTCAAGTGACTTAAACGGCTGATAGGGTTACCAGATAAAATACAATATGCCTAGTTAAATTTGACTTTCATACAAACAACACAGTTTTTTATAAGTATGCCCCATTCAATACATGGGGTATGCTTACATGAAAATATTATTCATTATTTATCTGAAATGTAAATGTAACTGGGCATTTTGTATTTTTATTTGCTCAGTGTGGGAACCCTAACTGCTGAGGGCCAGTAACAACATCTTGTAAATAAGACCCAGGGAGCTACAATCTCTGTGTGTCCTCCCAACAAGCCAGCTTTCAGAGAAAGGAGCAGGCAATGCCAACCAGGAATTTCTTCATCACTGTACTAAAGCCACCACAAATGAGTTTACAAATTGAATTCTATCTTTGTCAATGTCTGTTTAGTGAGGTCTTCCCTGAGACTGCTGCTTGAAGACAAACATGTTTTGTGTCCCAGTCATATCTGTGTCCCCCCGCAGGGCTCAGTTCAAGCCCTGGGGTTCTAGGAATCAGGGATTTTGGGGTTTACTTCCACTTCTTCTGGACACAACCTTTCTAAGGCTCAAGTGTCCTCATCTGTAAAATGGGATCAATACTCTCTTCTCACTATTAATTGTCAAGAACAAATGAGAAATTCTAGGAAAATATTTGAAGCATTTTAAATTGAACACTATACAGGATATGTGTTGTTCTTAAACATGATTATTGAATTCCATTGAAAAGAAATTCTTCATTTGGTCCCTTCCACCTGTTCAGGAACAGCCCACCATGCAAAGAAATTTCCTCCCATAGTGCCACTGCTGTTAGTACCTGGGCTTCTGGTGCGGGATGTGGGTGGGGGCATCCTGCCTGTCAGCGAGCATGGTGGCCCCACCACAGACATTTACAGTGAAGCCTCCCACCCACGCTCCCGCATCTGCAGACAAATACTGCAGGCATTGCATCATCATTTCCCAGCTTGGGGAAGCACTGGTCTGTTTGTTTTTAAAGGGAAATAAAGGCTGCAGGGGATGAGAATTGTCAGGAGAGAGTGTAATTTAAGCTACGTGAAATATCAAGATGTACAGATAGTAAGGACACATCCATGGGCACAGGTTGGCTCCCACACTTCTGACAATATACTCAGCAACTGTTTCCCATGCCTACTATGTGCCAGCTCTTCCCTTTGGGAAGCAAAGGCAGGGATCCTGCCACCACTCAGTGCAAGGCAGGGTGCCCATTAGATGCTTCCCCTGCCCAAGCCTTACAGTGCTGCATCCCAACCTTGGATGGGACCCTTCTCCTCCACACATCCTTCTCAACACCTCTCCTGAGGGGGCACTTGGAGCTGCGCTGGGCTTGGTGATGCCCAGCAAGTCTCAAGACCTCCCAGAGTTCGAGCTGACGCCCACCCTTACACACTCTGAGGCTGGGGTGGAGGTTCCCTTTCATGGTTAAACCTGATGAGCCTCAGCTTTCATGGAAAGCCAGCTTATTGAGTCTCATCAAAGAAAGTAGTCAGAGCTTTGTGGCAGCTCACCACTCTCAGGGAGCCTTCCCAGGTTGCTTCAGCTCACACCCTTCCCTGCTTCCTTTCTGTTTCTTGGTGGACACTGATCATCTGTCTCATCCTGCCAAGGATATCTCCAGCTCCTGGGCCAGGCCAGTGGCTGCTCTCAGTAACTACCTCAGGGCTGGGGACACAGGGGTGTATAGATTGAGACTCAATTAGAGTTTTTAGAAATCTATACCCAAGTGTTTTCCAGACAGGTTAAAAAGAATCCATAAAAATTAATGGAACACACAGCATGACAAGCAGCATACAGTGCTAATGGGCATCTTCCCAGCAGGAAAATCAGCCCTCGGGTAAGTAGTGTGAGTCCCTGCAGGAGGAAATGACAACGAGCCCTTTTCACTCCCAAGTGCAGCTGTCCAGGAAGGCCAGGAGAGCTCCTTCGCGCAGATCACTCATGTCTGCCAAACTGGGCTAAGGTAGAGAGGGACAGCAGGTGAGGAGCAGATGCAGAGTGATGGGAAGATGCAGGCATCCACACTTCAGGAGGGCGGCGGAGCGGAGAGGTATGCAGTGATGGCTTCCTTGAGTAGTAACTTTGTCAAGTTCTAACATCAGAGGTTATAAGCCTAAGGACGGCTCCGGGGTCTCAGCACCCTGGTCAACACTACCCTTTAACGATCATCTCTAGGCCTCCTGGTTTTTGTTTCATTCTGCTTCCTCTACAGACTTTTCATCAAGGGCATAACGATCATCATGGCAATGTATTATCCTCGAAAACTGTACGAAAATGATGTTATTTGGTGGAAACGTGCTCAGAAGAAGCCTCCTGCCCCCATTTCCCATACTGCAGCTAAGGGGTTATTTGCCTTCAGGGTACAGACAGCATCTTCTCACTCCTTAGATCACCCAGAGGTGTGCGGTGCTTGGGCCTGATCACCCCTGATGATGGGGAGGAACGTGCAAGCATTTGCCAGGAAGGAAGACAAGGCTGGCTTCTCATGAGAAGCTGGAGAATCGTCCAGGTTGGAGGATCAGGTGCCAGGACAGGTGCTAGTCTTGTCTCCAGTTGCATGTCATTCAGCATTACACCATTTCTCTAACTCTCAGTGTCCTCATTTGTATAATTAGGGAATAGAATATTTTACCAAAATTTCTTTACTCCATTAAGAACCTGCATTAAGTAGCTACTGTATGCCAGCCACTGGTCCAGGCACTTGGGCTACATTAATGAGCCAGACAGAAATCCCTAATGCAGGAGTGAGGAGTGCTCAGGACACAACTCTGAATATGGTTGTAAGGGGAGGCCCCATTGAAAAGTTGCTACTCTGTGGCTCTTTTCCTTCCCCCTCACACTTCAAGGCCCATGAACGATGAGTTGTTCATTTACAAATAGACCAGGCCAAGAAAATCTTAACTTTTCATAAGTGAAGATCAAGAACTCATGAATCTGAAAACTAGGCTTATGAATGATTCTACTTAAATTAATTTAATTATAACAGTCTGTTTAATAACATTTATTAATCCAATAGAAAACTTCCTTTAAAAATAATGGAAAACTACAATTGAATTATTCCTGAATCAAACTGTGCTCTGACCTTGGGCTCCTTGACAATTCATAAATGAGGTCCTTTTGGTGGATGCATCACATCTCCTCTCTCACACTGCTATTTTGTCTCCTGTTTCACACTTGTTTCCGGCTTCTGACACCTCATCTTGCCTCCCTTTGACAGAGCCAGCTATTGTTCTCTCATGCTTCTGTCTAATGCAAAGCAGAGAAAGAGATCCAGAGGAAAAATGTGGAGGATGGAAGATGGTTTGGGATTTATGGGATTTAAGGAAGTGAATAGCAGTCTCTCCTTCCCAGGGTCTCTTCAACAGTCAGAGAGGCCTCATCAGCTTGGGGAAGAAGGTCTCCTTACATCCACCTGTGAGCACTAGATGGAAGAAAGGATTTGTAGAGGCTCTTTAGCAACACTGGAGCAAAACTAAGCCACCCTACACAACCTTGTGATCCTGTGTCCTCACTCCCAGAACCTGATCAGAACATTACCCCACTCCATTCACTAGGTCTTCAAGCCCTAGTGGGTGGGGGAGAAAGGAAAATTCCTTTGTTCAGGATAATCACAGCTGTTCTGTGGAGTCTCTTCAGTTCAGGGCAGCTCATCCAGGAACCCCAGCTTTGTCTCTCTGGCAGGTCAGTCAGTAGATGAGGTGTGCTACTCTTAAGCTATGTCACATGGGCACAGTAGACAAATGCCAAGCATTTGAAGAAATTCCTTGGGAGTCTCTTTACACCAAGGGTCATAGGAAAGGCCAGGAAATTAGTCCCCTTAGGGCATGGCCTGATCTTTCCTCTAAGCCAAACAAGGATTGTAAACTGAGAACTAGCAACTCCTTCTACAGGCCAAGAAGGGAAAGGCAGGAGCCTTGGAGATCTGCTCTTAAGAGAGACCTGCCAGGTGAGAGGAAAGACCAAGATCCTAGCTAACCACTGATACTGGCTGCTGAGTCAAGAGCTAATTTTTTTTTGGGTGGGGGGGAGCTGAGAAGTTAGATCAATGAGGAATATGTTGTTGAGAATCCCTTTTGCCCGCCCAGCTCATTGAGCCCATTAGTCAGTCAATAGCTGAGAATGACCCATCAAAGAATCAATACAAGCAAGAAGTAAAACTGTCACTGTTTGCAGATGACCTGATGGTATACATAGAAAATCCTAAAGATCCACCAAGAAACTACTAGAGCTCATCAATGAATTCAGTAAAGTTGCAGAATACAAAATAAATATACAGAAACCTGTTGCATTTCTATATACTAACAACAAACTGTTGGAAAGAAAAATTAAGAAAACAATCCCATTTATAATCACATCAAAAAGAATAAAATACCTAGGGCTAAACCTACCTAAGGAGGTAAAAGACCTGTACTCAGAAAACTGTAAGACACTGATGAAAGAAATTGAGGATAACACGAACAGATGGAAAGATATATCATGTTCGTGGATTGTAAGAATTAATATTGTTAAAATGACTACACTATCCAAGGCAAACTACATATTCAATGCAATCCCTATCAAAACACCAATGGCATTTTTTACAGAACTAGAACAAATAATTTTAAAATTTGTATGGAAACACAAAAGACCTTGAATAATTTTTAAAATCCTGAGAAAGAAAAACAGAAGTGGAGGAATCATGCTCCCTTACTTCAGACTATACTACAAAACTACAGTCATCAAAACAGTATGGTACTGGCACAAAAACAAACACGTAGATTAATGGAACAGGATAGAGAGCTCAGAAATAAAACCACGGACTTACAGTCAATCTATAAAAGAGGAGGCAAGAATATACATTGGCAAAAAGACAGTCTCTTTAATAAGTGGTGCTGGGAAGACTGGACAGCTACATGTAACAGAACGAAATTAGAACATTATCTAATACCATATACAAAAATAAACTCAAAATGCTCAAAATGTAAGACAGGAAGCCATAAAACTCAAAATGCTCAAAATGTAAGACAGGAAGCCATAAAACTCCTAGAAGAAAACATGGGTGGACTACTCTTTGACATAAATTGTAGCAATACAATTCCCCAAAAGGCAAGACTCCCCAAAAGGCAAGAAACTACCCACATACCTGGGTAGGGCAAAAGGAATAAAAGGAAAAACAGAGACAAAAGAACAGGGACAGGACCTGCACCTCTGGGAGGGAGCTGTGAAGGGAGAAAAGGTTCCACACACTAGGAAGCCCCTTCACTGGCAGAGAGAAGGGGTGGGCAGGGGATTAGCTTTGGAGCCATGGAGGAGAGCACAACAACAGGGGTACAGTGGGCAAAGAGTAGAGATTCCCACACAGAGGTTCAGTGCTGACAAGCACTCATCAGCCTGAGAGGCTTGTCTGCTCACCTGCTGGGGCAGGTGGGGGATGGGAGCTAAGGCTCAGGCTTCGGAGGTCAGATCCCAGGGAGAGGACTGGGGTTGGCTGCGTGAACACATCCTGAAAGGGGCTAGTGCACCACAGCGAGCCAGGAGGGAGTCCGGGAAGAAGTCTGGAACTGCCTAACAGTCAAGAGACCATTGTTTTGGGGAATGCAAGGAGAGGTGATTCAGAACACTGCCTAAAAGAGCTTCCGAAATGGGCACGAGCTGCGGCTATCAGCATGGAGACCAGAGACATTGTGCATGAAACACAAATGCTGCTGCTGTAGCCACCAAGAATCCTGTATGCAAGCTCAAGTCACTATCCACACCCCTCCCCCCAGGAGCCTGTGCAGCCTGCCACTGCCAGGGTCCTGTGATCCAGGGACAACTTCCCTGGGAGAACACACGGCACACCTCAGGCTGTTGTAATGTCACACCGGCCTCTGCTGTCACAGGGTTGCCCCACATTCCATCCCCCTCCCTCCTCCAATCCTGAGTGAACCAGAGCCCCTAATTAGCTGCTCCTTTAATCCCCTCCTATCTAGGTGAAAAACAGATGCCAGACAGTGACCTACATGCAGAGGCAGGGCCAAATCCAAACTGAACCCCAGGAGCTGTGGGAACAAAAAAGAGAAAGGGAAATTTCTCCATGCAGCCTCAGGAGCAGTGGATTAAATCCCCACAGTCAACTTGATGTACCCTGCACATGTGGAATAACTGAATAGACAAAGAATCATCCCAAAATTGAGGCAGTAGACCTTGGGAGCAACTGTAGACTTGGGGTTTGCTGTATACAACTGACTAGTTTCTGATTTTTATGTTTATCTTAGTTTAGTTTTTAGCACTTGTTATCATTGGTGGATTTGTTTATTGGTTTGGTTGCTCTCTTTCCTTTTTTTTAAATTACTTTTTATGTTTTTTTAAAATATTTTTTTTCTATTTTAATAACTTTATTTTATTTTTTCTTTCTTTCTCCCTTTTCTTCTGAGCCATGTGGCTGACAGGGTCTTCGTGCTCCAGCCAGGTGTCAGGCCTGAGCCTCTGAGGTGGGAGAGCCAAGTTCAGGACATTGGACCACCAGAGACCTCCTGGCTCCACATAATATCAATCAGCGAGAGTTCTCCCAGAGATATCTGTTTCAAAGGTAAGACCCACCTACACTCAACAACCAGCAAGCTACAGTGCTGGACACCCCATGCCAAACAACTAACAAGACAGGGACACAACCCCACCCATTAGCAGAGAGGCTGCCTAAAATAATAATAAGGTCACAGGCCACCCAGAACACACCACCAGATGCCGTCCTGCCCATCAGAAAGACAAGGTCCAGTCTCTACCACCAGAACATAGACACCAGTCCCCTCCATCAACAGGCCTACACAACCCACTGAACCAACCTTAACAGCTTGGGGCGGACAACAAAAACAACAAGAACTACGAACCTGCAGCCTGTGGAAAGGAGACCCAAACACAGTAACTTAAAGAAAATGAGACACAGAGAAATAGTCAGCAGATGAAGGAGCAAGGTAAAAATCCACCAGACCAAACAAATGGAGAGGAAATAAGTCTACTGGAAAAGGATTCCAAGTAATGATAGTAAAGATGAACCAAAATCTTGGAAATGGAATGGAGAAAATACAAGAAACGTTTAACAAGGACCTAGAAGAAATAAAGAGCAAACAAACAATGATGAACAACACAGAAAATGAAATTTAAAATTCTCTAGAAGGAATCAATAGCAGAATAACTGAGGCAGAAGAACGGATAATTGAACTGAAAGAGAAAGTAGTGGAAATAATGACTGCAGAGCAGAATAAAGAAAAAAGAATGAAAATGATTGAGGAAAGTTTCAGAGATCACTGGCACAATGTTAAATGATCCAACATTCGAAATATAGGGGTACCAGAAGAAGAAGAAGAGAAAAAGAAAGGGACTGAGAAAATATTTCAAGAGATTATAGATGAAAACTTCCCTAATATGGGAAAGGAAATTGTAAATCAAGCCCAGGAAGTTCAGAGAGTTCCATACAGGACAAATCCAAGGAGAACACTCCAAGACATATATTATCAAACTATCAAAAATTAAATACAAAGAAAAAATATTAAAAGCATCAAGGGAAAAGCAACAAATAACATACAAGGGAATCCCCATAAAGTTAACAGCTGATCTTTCAGCAGAAATTCTGCAAGCCAGAAAGGAGTGGCAGGACATATTTAAAGTGATGAAAGGGAAAAACCTACAACCAAGACTACTCTACCCAGCAAGGATCTCATTCAGATTTGACAGAGAAATTGAAGCTTTTACAAACAAGCAAAAGCTAAAAGAATTCAGCACCACCAAACCAACGTTACAACAAATGCTAAAGGAACTTCTCTAGGCAGGAAACACAAGAGAAGGAAAAGACCTACAATAAGAGACTCAAAACAATTAAGAAAATGGTAATAGGAACATACATATCGATAATTACCTTAAATGTAAAAGGATTAAATGCTCCCACCAAAAGACCCAGACTGGCTGAATGGATACAAAAACAAGACCCATATATATGCTGTCTACAAGAGACCCACTTCAGACCTAGGGGCACACACAGACTGAAAGTAAGGGGATGGAAAAGATATTGCATGCAAATGGAAATCAAAAGAAAGCTGGAGAAGCAATTCTCATATCAGACAATATAGACTTTAAAATAAAGACTATTAGAAGAAGGACACTACATAATGATCAAGGGATCAATCCAAGAAGAAGATATAACAACTGTAAATACTTATGCACCCAACATAGGAGCACCTCAATACATAAGGCAAATGCTAACATCCATAAAAGGGGGAAATCGACAGTAACACAAGAATAGAAGGGAACTTCAACACCCCACTTTCACCAATGGACAGATCATCCAAAATGAAAATAAATAAGAAACACAAGCTTTAAATAATACATTAAACAAGATGGACTTAATTGATATTTATAGGACATTCCAGCCCAAAACAGCAGAATACACTTTCTTAAGTGCTCATGGAACACTCTCCAGGATAGATAATATCGTAGGTCACACATCAAGCCTTGGTAAATTTAAGAACACTGAAATTGTATCAAGTATCTTTTCCAACCACAACTCTGTGAGACTAGATATCAATTACAGGAAGAACACTGTAAAAAATACAAACACACGGAGGCTAACAATATGCTACTAAATAACCAGGAGATCATTGAAGAAATCAAAGAGTAAATCAAAAATTACCTAGAAACAAATGACAATGAAAACACAACCACCCAAAACCTGTGGGAGGCAGCAAAAGCAGTTCTAAGAGGGAAGTTTATAGCAATACAATCCTACCTCAAGAAACAAGAAACATCTCAAATAAACAAACTAACCTTACACCTAAAGCAATTAGAGAAAGAACAACAGCAACAAAAACCCCAAAGTTAGCAAAAGGAGAAATCATAAAGATCAGATCAGAAAAAAAATGAAAAAGAAATGAAGGAAACAATAGCAAAGATCAATAACACTAAAATCTGGTTCTTTGAGAAGATAAACGAAACTGATAAACCATTAGCCAGACCCATCAAGAAAAAAAGGGAGAAGACTCAAATCAGAATTGGAAATGAAAAAGGAGAAATAACAACTGACACTGCATAAATGCAAAGGATCATGAGAGATTACTACAAGCAAATCTATGCCAAGAAATGGACAACATGGAGGAAATGGATGAATTCTCAGAAGAGCACAACACTCTGAGATGGAACCAGGAAGAAATAGAATATACAAACAGAACAATCAGAAACACTGAAATTGAAACTGTGATTAAAAATCTTCTAACAAACAAAAGCCCAGGACCAGATGGTTTCACAGGCAAATCTATCAAACATTTAGAGAAGAGCTAACACCTATCCGTCTAAAACTCTTCCAAAATATAGCAGAGGGAGGAACACTCCCAAACTCATTCTACGAGACCACCATCATCACCCTGGTACCCAAACCAAAAATGTCACAAAAAAAGAAAACTACAGGCCAATATCACTGATGAACATAGATGCAAAAATCCTCAACAAAATACTAGCAAACAGAATCCAACAGCACATTAAAAGGATCATACATCATGATCAAGTGGGGTTTATCCCAGTAATGCAAGGATTCAACATATACAAATCAATCAATGTGATAAACCATATTAACAAATTAAAGGATAAAAACCATATGATCATCTCAATAGATGCAGAAAAAGCTTTTGACAAAATTCAACACCCATTTATGATAAAAACCTTCCAGAAGTAGGCATAAAAGGAACTTACCTCAACATAATAAAGGCCATATATGACAAACACACAGCCAACATCATTCTCAATGGTGAAAAAATGAAAACATTTCCTCTAGGATCAGGAACAAGACAAGGTTGTCCACTCTCACCACTCTAGTTCAACATAGTTTTGGAAGTTTTAGCCACAGCAATCAGAGAAGAAAAAGAAATAAAAGAACCCAAATCTGAAAAAGAAGTAAAACTATCACTGTTTGCAGATGACATGATACTATACATAGAGAATCCTAAATATTCTACCAGAAAACTACTAGAGTTAATCAACTAATTTGGTAAAGTAACAGGATAAAAAATTAATGCACAGAAATTTCTTGCATTCCTATACACTAATGATGAAAAATCTGAAAGAGAAATTAAGGAAACACTCCCATCTACCACTGAAAGATAAAGAATAAAATACCCAGGAATGAAGCTACCACAGGAGACAAAAGACCTGTATGCAGAAAACTATAAGACACTGATGAAAGAAATGAAAGATGACACAGACAAATGGAGAGATATACCATGTTCTTGGATTGGAAGAATCAACATTGTGAAAATGACTATACTACCCAAAGCAATCTACAGATTTAATGCCATCACTAGCAAACTACCAATGGCAGTTTTCACAGAGGTAGAACAAAAAATCTTAAGAATTGTATGGAAACACAAAAGACCCTGAATAGCCAAAGCAATCTTGAGAAAGAAAATGGAGCTGGAGGAATCAGGCTCCATGACTTCAGACCATACTACAAAGCTACAGTAATCAAGACAGTACAGTACTGGCACAAAAAGAGACATATAGATCAATGGAGTAGGATAGAAAGCCCAGAGACAAACCCACGCACATATGGTTACCTTATCTTAAAAGAGGCAAGAATATACAATGGAGAACAGACAGCCTTTTCAATAAGTAGTGCTGGGAAAACTGGACAGCTACATGTAAAAGAATGAAATTAGAACATTCCCTAACACGATACATGAAAATAAACTCAAAATGGATTAAAGACCTAAATGTAAGGTCAGAAACTTTTGTTAAACCTTTAGAGGAAAACATAGGCAGAACACTCTATGACATAAATCACAGCAAGATCCTCTTTGACCCACCTCCTAGAGAAATAGAAATAAATCAAAAATAAACAAATGGGACCTAATGAAACTAAAAGCTTTTGCACAGAAAAGGAAACCATAAACAAGATGAAAAGACAACCCTCAGAATGGGAGAAAATATTTGCAAATGAGCAACTGACAAAAGAGTAATCTCCAAAATATATAAGCAGCTCATGTAGCTCAATATCAAAACAAACAAAAAAATCCAAAAATGGTCAGAAGACCTAAATAGACATTTCTCCAAAGAAGACATTTCTCCAAAGAAGATTGCCAACAAACACATGGAAGGATGCTCAACATCACTAACCATTAGAGAAATACAAATCAAAACTACAATGAGGTATCAACTCATACCAGTTAGAATGGCTACGGTCAAAATATCTACAAACAATAAATGCTGGAGAGGGTGTGGAGAAAAGGGAACCCTCTTGCACTGTTGGTGGGAATGTAAACTGATACGGCCACTATGGGGAACAGTATGGAATTTCTTTAGAAAACTAAAAATAGAACTACCATATGACCCAGCAATCCCATTACTGTTCATATACCTTGAGAAAACCATAATTCAAAAAGAGTCATGGATAATTTCAGGAGAGGGGGAAGATAGCAGAAGAGTAAGACGCGGAATCAACTTCCTCCCCACAGATACATCAGAAATACATCTACACGTGGATCAACTCCTACAGAACACCTACTGAATGCTGGCAGAAGGCCTCAGACTTCCCAAAAGGCAAGAAACTCCCCACATACCTGGGCAGGGCAAAAGAAAAAAGAATAAACAGAGACAAAAGAATAGGGATGGAACCTGCATCAGTGGGAGGGAGCTGTGAAGGAGGAAAGGTTTCCACACACTAGGAAGCCCCTACATGGGCGGAGACTGTGGGTGGCGGAGGGGGAAAGCTTCGGAGCCCCGGAGGAGAGCAAAACAACAAGGGTGCGGAGGGCAAAGCAGAGAGATTCCCGCACAGAGGATCAGTGCCAACTGGCACTCACCAGCCCGAGAGGCTTGTCTGCTCACCCACTGGGGCGGGGGGTGGTTGAGAGCTGAGGCTTGGGCTTCAGTCGGAGCGCAGGGAGAGGACTGGGGTTGGTGGCATGAACACATGCACTAACCGTTAGTGCACCACGGTTAGCCAGGAGGGAGTCCATGGAAAAGTCTGGACCTGCCAAAGAGGGAAGAGAGTTTTTCTTCCCTCTTTGTTTCCTGGTGTGAAAGGAGAGGGGATTAAGAGCGCTGCTTAAAGGAGTTCCAGAGACCAGAGTGAGCCGTGGCTAAACAGCGCAGACCCCAGTGATGGGCATGAGACACTAGGCTGTTGCTGCCACCACCAAGAAGCCTGTGTGCGAGCACAGGTCACTATCCACACCTCCCTTCCGGGGAGCCTGTGAGGCCTGCCACTGCCAGGGTCACAGGATCCAGGGACAACTTCCCTGGGAGAACGCATGGCGCGCTTCAGGCAGGTGCAACGTCACGCCAGCCTCTGTCGCTGCAGGCTAACCCTGCACTCCGTACCCCTCTCTCCCCCCAGGCTGAGTGAGCCAGAGCCCCCGAATCAGCTGCTCCTTTAACCCTGTCCTGTCTGAGCGAAGAACAGACGCCCTCTGGTGACATACACGCAGAGGTGGGGCCAAATCCAAAGCTGAGCCCTGGGAGATGTGCGAACTAAGAAGTGAAAAGGAAATCTCTCCCAGCAGCCTCAGGAGCAGCGGATAAAATCTCCACAATCAACTTGATGTACCCTACATCTGTGGAATACCTGAATAGACAACGAATCATCCCAAATTGAGGAAGTGGACTTGGAGAGCAAGATTTATTATTTTTTCCCCTTTTCCTCTTTTTGTGAGTGGGTATGTGTATGCTTCTGCATGAGATTTTGTTTGGGTTCACGATTTGTCCTAGGGTTCTATCCTTCCATTGTTTTGTTTTGTTTTGTTTTGTTTTTTTACCTTTAAGAAAAATTTTTTTCTTAATAGTTATTTTTTATTTTAATAACTTTATTTTACCTTTATTTTATTTTATTTTATCTTCTTTCTTTCTTTCTTTCTCTCTCTCCCTCTTTCTTTCTCTCTTTCTTTCTTTCTTTCTTTCTTTCTTTTGTTCTTTCTTTCTTTCTTTCTTTCTTTCTTTCTTTCTTTCTTTCTTTCTTTCTAATTTTTCTCCCTTTAATTCTGAGCTGTGTGGATGAAAGGCTCTTGGTGCTGCAGCCAGGAGTCAGTGCTGTGCCTCTGAGGTGGGAAAGCCAACTTCAGGACACTGGTCCATAAGAGACTTCCCAGATCCACGTAATATCAAATGGCAAAAATCTCCCAGAGATCTCCATCTGAACACTAACACCCAGCTTCACTCAACGACCAGCAAGCTACAGGGCTGGACACCCTATGCCAAGCAACTAGCAAGACAGGAACACAACACCACCCATTAGCAGAGAGGCTG
Organism: Platanista minor; assembly: GCA_004363435.1. Lineage (NCBI taxonomy): Eukaryota > Metazoa > Chordata > Mammalia > Artiodactyla > Platanistidae > Platanista > Platanista minor. Next base: position 21,385 of record RJWK010035796.1, read on the forward strand.
CCTAAAATTATAATAAGGCTACAGACACCCCAAAACACACCACCAGACGTGGACATGCCCATCAGAAAGACATGATCCAGCCTCATCCACCAGAACACAGGCACTAGTCCCCTCGATCAGGAAGCCTACACAACCCACTGAACCAACTTTAGTCACTGAGGACAGACACCAAAAAAATAAACGGGAACTACGAACCTGCAGCCTGCAAAAAGGATACCCCAAACACAGTAAGATAAGCAAAATGAGAAGACAGAAAAACACACAGCAGATGAAGGAGCAAGATAAAAACCCACGAGAGCTAACAAATGAAGAGGAAATAAGCAGTCTACCTGAAAAAGAATTCAGAATAATGATAGTAAAGATGATCCAAAATCTTGGAAACAGAATAGAGAAAATACATGAAACATTTAACAAGGACCTAGAAGAACTAATGATGAAACAAGCAACAATGAACAACACAATAAATGAAATTAAAAATACTCTAGAAGGGGGCTTCCCTGGTGGCGCAGTGGTTGGGAGTCCGCCTGCCGATGCAGGGGACGCGGGTTCGTGCCCCAGTCCGGGAGGATCCCGCATGCCGCGGAGCGGCTGGGCCCATGGGCCATGGCCTCTGAGCCTGTGCGTCCGGAGCCTGTGCTC
>RJWK010035797.1:0-22021 GCA_004363435.1 Platanista minor
TTTTTGCGGTACGCGGGCCTCTCACTGTTGTGGCCTCTCCCGTTGCGGAGCACAGGCTCCCGACGCGCAGGCTCAGCGGCCATGGCTCACAGGCCCATCCGCTCCGCGGTATGTGGGATCTTCCCGGACCGGGGCACGAACCCGTGTCCCCTGCATCGGCAGGCGGACTCTTAACCACTGCGCCACCAGGGAAGCCCAGGTTTTTTTTTTTTTTTCTTTGTTATTTAGATCAAGTTAATTTCTCTGACTATAAACAGTTCTCTTTTCTTCTGCCTTTCAGTTATTTCTCTATCTACCATTTCTTTGGATTCTACCTTTTAAAAAAAAAAAAAAAGTTCTTAGCAAAAAGCTACCAAAGGCTGCTTGACATTAGTTTTTCTATCCCAAACAATGAGAAAGATTGAATATAATCTAGTTTACTTTCAATTGTTAAACCTGCTGCTTTATTTTCACAGCCAGAAGTGATGAAGTCAAATTCCTGTGTACATTGTTAGTGAAAGCATCATGATCATCATCATAGTTATCATCACCACAAATATCAACCTCTTTTTCATCATCATCAACATCATTCTTATTCACTTTTATTTATTTATTTATTATGTACTATCTGTCAGCAACCATACTAAGTCTTTTATAAGCATTACCTCATGTCCATAGCGTGATGAGTTACACAATAATCCAGAAACCAATTCCTCCTTTTTCATAAGACTTCTACCTCACAGCCCAAGGCAAGTTCACCAGCTTCAACATCATGTCCACGTTGCATCCACAGCAAAGAGGGACAGGAAAAGTAGAAGGCACATCCCTTTTTTAAGTTATAACTGGAAATTATACATTTCTTTTTCTTCCATCTACTTATATGAACTTCAGGGGCATTATTATAAAAGAAGATACAGCAGAACATCTGATGGTCACAACTAAAGGGATCTTGTTGAATTCTTTGTGTCTCTTTCAGTGTGTGACACAGAGCTCAATATAAAGTTTTATGCTCCATAAAAGCTCATCAGTTTAAAGAATAAACTCTGGGATGTAAGAGAGTCATGGTGAACTGTTGACTTCATAAAGGTTTTATGATGTAGATTTTTTTGCTGGGTTCTGAAGACTGAGATCTGATAGCAGAGAGACGGCATAAATAATTCATGCTGGATTTTCTTAAGAGGAAAGCAGAGGTAGGAGTATGTTATATGTGAGGGTCTGTGAGGAGAAGAACCTGTCTAAATTCTGCCAATTGCATGGAACAAGATACTGAGAAGATGTTCTTCCTGACCAAAGGTTATCAGGCCTCTCTGAATTCTCTTCTCAACTAGGCCTCAAATTTTGGGCTTCTGTGTCTGTCTTTGCATTATCCCAGTTTTAGCAAGAATCCTCCTAAGTCATTTTATCCAGATTTCCAACCCTTGATATCTGATCATCCTCAATATCTGATCAAATTTCTTATGCCCCACAGTCATCCAGGTATCTGATCATCCTGAGCTGTCTTCAGCAAGAATCCTATTAGATCTGTTTAACCAGAATGCCCCACCCTCATCCCTCAAGTTTCCTTTTAGTAATTCTTTACCCACCGACCTTCCCCCAACCCAGCCTGATCCTTGGTCCTAAAATCCCCTCTTGTCCTTGCTTTGCAACCAGTTCTATCCTGAGCTCTTTTTTCCCCTAGTGTAAGAGTTCCTCAATAAAATCTATTTTTACTGTCCAGCTCTGGATTTCTTTGACAGTACTTGGGGACTGTCAAGATTGGGAGGGTCTCCAAATCTAGATAACAGAACTCTGACTTAATTCATCAAATGAAAGAGTGAGCTGTAATAGGTTCTCGATTAAGGGAATTCCATAACCCAAATCACCTCCTACGCTGGGAGGTATGTAGGACAGGGAGAGATTGGATAGAGCCAGGGGAAAGAGAGACTCTTTCTTAGTATTTAAATATAAACAGATGACAACTTCAATGAAGTAGGAGCAGAGGGATTAGCAAAGCATGAAAAGTAAGAATTGACTGAATTTTTTTCATTAAATATTGAATTTAAAGAAGAGTGAGCAGTTGAAGAGGACCTCAAATTGTCTAGTCTTGGAGGTTTGGATCATGACAATGATGATTCTAGGAAAGAGGAAGCTGGAACAAAAATAGAATGCCTTTGGGAGAAGTTAATGGATGTTTTGAAACCAGGAGAAGAAGAACTGAACATCTAATTTGAGGTGTTTGAAATATAAGTACATTAGGACATGCAGATTGGAGGTCTTGAAATTTGGCCTGCAGATACGGGGACTGAGCTCGTCAAAGGGGCATTGGTTGGAGAAGTCATGACCTAACAGCACAGTCCTCATGTCTTCGTACAAGGCTCAAGTTCATTGTAGAGCTAGAAATCTCCTGGTGGCACAGCAAGTACCTAGACTTAGTGCTGTCTGTCCTTCAGCTGAATTTAATAGAAGTGCATTGTATGTGAGGCCCTCCTGCAGTAAAGACGAAATCACTGCTGAGGTAACTGGATCTACTTTTGTTCTCTGTTTCCAGACTAGTTTTGGAGCTCCTGACACAACCCTGTGACTATTTGTAGGCTCTACACAAGTTTTTGCAGTGAATCTATGGGGACTTCTATGTCAGCCCCTCTGGACTTACAGGTTTGTTTTACTAATAAGATGCTGATCAGAATTCAATGATCTGTTGCAGTGAGGCTGCCTGAATGCATTATGTAGGAGTTATATTTTCTTGTCGTTTTAGGTTCTGAGTGGTAATGTTAGACTTAATCACTTAAGAGGCAGTCAGTAATCCTTTAAAATATAAATGTAATTTCTCTGCTCAGACACACTCAATGTTCCATTTATATTGCTGTCATGATAAAACAAGTTCTTACTAACTACAAGACTTAGAATTACCTGGTCCTAGCTCCCTGTCTTATCTCATCTTTCACCTCCAGCCACTCCTCTGCCAGCCTCAAGGCCTCCACTGGCCATTGCCCTCTTGGGAAATGTTTTTCCCCCAGATACACCAATGGCTCTCTCCCTCCCTTAGGCTATGAAGTCTCAGTGAGTTGTTCCCTGACAACTATAGAAAATATGGCAGTCCTGCCACTCCCATCTCTCTTTCTTACCCTGAACCTGTTTTATTCAACTTTATTGGACTTAGCACAAATTGATGTCCCATGTATTTGTTCATTTGCACATTGCCTTGTTCCCTCCCCCCATGAATATAAAAGCATTATGAGGATATTGAATTTGGCTATTAATATAAACAGTTAATACAAGCTGCATTCCAATGCAAAGGATAGTGTTTGGCACATAGCAAATGCATATATATACACATATACATGTATGATCAATTAATAGATTAAAATGAATGAGTGCCGGGGTAAATTTCAATTTTTGGCTTGATGGTAAATCGTCTATATTTTTGTTACAGGAATCACTGCTTAAAGCTTGAGTGCATAAACGTGCCCTGTCCTAAACCTTCTGTAACATCCCAACCAGAAGTGGTAGCTTTCTCCTCTGATCCACTCTATATAATTCTAACATGATTTATAGCTGTATGGTCTTGGGTTTGTTACTAACAATGATCCTGAGTTTCATCATCTGAAAAGTGGATAATACCATCTCTCCCACGATGTGTGATAAATGAAGATAAATGAGATAATCCAAGCATGGGCTTGGATTGACATGGGCTCTGGGCAAGTCTTCCATAAATGTGGGTTATAATTTTCAACTAAGTTACAGGCTCTTGAAGAGCAGACCTCATGAGTCTGGACATGGAATGTTGACCATCTCCTTCACACAGGAGTGATAGCTGAGGTTGACATACAGGATAAATTTCTGATTGTACAAATGGAAATGGATCTTGACATATATTTTTTTAGCACTGATGATTACATAGCCTCCAGTAACTCCAGCAGTGTGGGAATATCCTACATACATAAGGACTAGAGATTTTATTTCAGCCTTGAAAATATTCTGAATTTAGGATCTCGTGATTGATGATTTTGGTTGCTCTCATCCAGCAGAGAGAAGGATGGTATGTTAGTTTTTTGGCTTAAAAAGATATTCTAGTGTAATCTTATCTGATTCCTAATTTTTGGCCTGCCAGAATTGAAACTCAACCCTAACCATAATCATCACCAAGAATGACTTTTGAAGCCCTCCCATGGATACGCTGTGCAGGATACAATAATACACCATGTCTCCTGAGTTAGAAAAATGAGTTAATGAAGGGGGCAGGGTCCCTGACTCAGAGACATGAAGATATAAAACCAGAGCAGGCAACAGAGGACACTTTTATTTTATTTTTTTTAAATATTTGGATGCTTTGGGTCTTTGTGGCTGTGTGCGGGCTTTCTCTAGTTGTGGTGAGTGCGGGCTACTCTTCGTTGCGTTGCGCAGGCTTCTCATTGTGGTGGCTTCTCTTTGTTGAGGAGCACAGGCTCTGGGCACACGGGCTTCAGTAGTTGTGGCACTCGGTCTCAGTAGTTGTGGCTCATGGGCTCTAGAGCACAGGCTCAGCAGTTGTGGTGCACGGGCTTAGTTGTTCCCTGGCATGTGGGATTTTCCCGGACCAGGGCTCGTACCCGTGTCCCTAGATTGGCAGGTAGATTCTTAACCACTTCACCACCAGGGAAGTCCTGGCAACAGAGGACTCTTGAGGACTGAAACATGCCACACAGAATCCAGAAGAGCTTCCTGCCTATCACCTGATATAATGCTCAGGTCTTGAGGTCAAAGTTGTACAGAGTTCTATTGGTTCAAGCTCTGCAGCTTTGTCTCCACAAAATATCTCACCATTATATGTACTTATACGAATCACTGATTATAAAGGAAGACCTAACTGATTCTTCTGTGGGAACAAATGAACCCAATCATTCCAAAGCCGCAGTGTGATTTAAGTTAATTAACACCCAGGCTCTTAATCTTTGTCAAAAAGTACTAGTAAAGCTCCTCAGTGACCCTAATTCCTCACCCTTGGTCCAAAGGTAGCATGTTTTCCAAGTCCAGGTGTATGGATTGGATGAATGCACTTCCCCTTATTTATGACATGACTGATGAGAGTGACCCCAACTTAATCAGTGGATATGGGAGATTCACTGGGTCTTCAAGTCACACCCAAAGGAACAGAACAGGTTCTATAGGACTGACAAAGGTGACAAGACACCACTTGTCATGGACCCTTCTCTTCCAAACTTGTTACAACAAAAGCAGTATATAGGTCAATCTTTTTGGTACACTGAAATGTATCACTAGCAGCTAGCACATATTTTTATAGGTGAGTATGAGGTTAACTTTAGTCTTTCTGTATATAAACACTCTCACTTCATCAGTTTTCAAGGTTAGGTAATAACAAGCCAAGAAAAACCCCCCTAAAACCCCACAACCCACCTCTTAAAGAATTGTCCGTGCAAGATTTAAGCTAATTAAATAAACATGACTCCTGGTATCTTGGAATTGTGTCTACATAGAAAATATTGATAAAGGAAAGCATATTGAGAGATCTAAGGCTTTCTCTTCATTCATTTAAGCAAGACATTACTGAACATTTAATTTGAGGCGGGCACTGTACAGATGCCTGCAAGTAATTGACTAGTTGGAAAACAGATGTGCTCACAGAGGCACAGAACAGAACAGAAGGTAACAAGCGCCATATTGGGTTAATAAGCAATGCAAAAGGTGAAAGCAGAGAAAGGAAGTATAGACTTTCATGGCAACCAGCCCGATTTTTTGGCTCTATTCATCACAGTGGTAATTACTTATCCAATGTCTGTTTCTCTTCTAAAACGTGAATTCCAGAAGGGCAGGGGTATGTGCAATGTTTCTTTGTTGTATTACCAGCACCTAGTTTTAGGAACAGATTTCACAAAGATCTTCAGCCTGGGTAAGCCAGGGTAACGCAGACCTCGGGAGCTGCCCCAAGATCTCCTTTGACATGCCTTTCAGAGTAAGCACTCGGGGAATTGGGGGGCTGTTGACAGTTACTCTCACCAGATAGGCACATAGCCAGAGTCCACAGAGCAGTTGGGAGAGGCCAAGAGGACGCCAAATAACCCCATGGGAATGGCAGATGGGGCTCCTTTAAGCACCTGATGAAATTCCCACTTCACTCAGTCAGTGGAGATTGCATGGGAATTGGCGGTTAGGGTTGTCTGCCCTTTTTATAAAGCTTATCCCATTCAGCCCAGTGGTTTGTACAGCTGTGCTCATAGAGTCAAGTTCATGAATCCTATACTGACAGTAAAGGAAGTTGTATTCTTTTCCTTTCATATTAATATTTTCCATCAGGGTTAGCCACCACTTACTAGTACCAATCCAGATACTTAATTAAGTGTCCAATAAGCAGTTTTTAGACACATGAATATTAGATGGATACATTTTCTGACTTATACACATATTAAAAATTTAGAAAATGTGAAAAGGCAATGAAGACTATTAAAATCTGCTCAGACTCTTATAAGCAAAGTAAAATTTGTATAACATTTAATTCATGTCATTCTAGATATTTTTCTGTGTATACACACGAATATGTATAAATACAAAGAAACAATGCCCAGGAACATCTAAAAGATACCCTCTTTTTCAAAATATTCTAAGAAAAATATGATATTTGAGAGGGAAACTGGAGGTTAGTTAGAAGTAATAGTTTCATTTATAATCATCAAAATGTCTCTGACACATTTCTTGACTATTTGATATGTCAAATGTTAAGAGAGATGTATTAAAGCCTCTTACAATGATAGTGGTTTCCAGATTTTTCCAGTATTTCTAACACCTTTTTGATATCTATAGTAGAAATGCTGCTGGTTGTTCACCTTAATTTTTGATTGTGTGACAATGCTTGGAAATATTATTGAAGTCAGTATTGCCATCCCTACTATACTTCTGTTTGACTTTGGTGAATATTTGTTTGCTTTTAAACTTCTCTGTAAAGTTTAGATACATCTCAAGCAGTTATTTAATTTACAGCTCAGTTTCCTCATTTGTAAAATGGGAACAAAAGTAGTAACGATAAGTTTTCTGTGAAGACAAAATAAGCCAATACATGTAAAGTATTCACAACAGATCTGGCAGTTAATTAATGCTTGTCATTATTACCCTGAATGTGGTATTTGCTCATTTTTAAAATATTTTACCTTGATAAGTTTTCTTTTTTTTTTTTTTTGTGGTATGCGGGCCTCTCACTGTTGTGGCCTCTCCTGTTGTGGAGCACAGGCTCTGGACGCGCAGGCTCAGCGGCCATGGCTCACGGGCCTAGCCGCTCCACGGCATGTGGGATCTTCCCGGACTGGGGCACGAACCCATGTCCCCTGCATCGGCAGGTGTACTCTCAACCACTGCACCACCAGGGAAGCCCTTGACTCATTTAAATGTTAGCTAGAGAATGTCTTCAGCTCTTTTCCCCCTGCATAGCCATGTGGGTGGTTTCTTTTTCTCAGACTTTGCATTATTTTAGAATTCCTTTCTTTTGGTTTTATACACCAATGAAAGCTTGCAGGGTATAAAAATTTATGGATCACAAACTTTTCTCTCATCACAGTTTTGTGACTGTTTCCTTAGTATGTTCTGGTATTTGATGTTATAGGAAAGTCTAAGGACAGTCCAATTTTGTCCTTTTTTATATATCTTTCTGCTTCTTTTTTGCATGTTTGAATGTAGGATTTTTTTCTCTGTTATTATAGTTAACACTTCTCCATATGAAACATCTAGTTTTATTATTTTTTTAACATCCTGCCTCAAACACTTTGATCTCCTTTTATCTACCATCTTCAGACACATTTTATATGCTAAAAATTTCTCTTCAAATAAAAAATTGCTTCTTCCTCTGCCCAGTTGTCCTGGTCCCCTCTGTGGGGCTGTATCTCAGCTGTGGGAGTTTTTTTTTTTTGTCCTCCACATTTGTCAACATCTCTTCCATGATTTCATTCTCACAAGTCCCCTTTACCTACTTCCCCCTGACATACAAACGATGGCCAATGATTCAATTTTCTCATGTCTATTTTTACCACTCAACTTTTCTATGTAGACTTGTATTTTGATATTTTAATTTTTTGAACTTTACCATTATAATTTTACTCCCTATTTATATCAGCTTGTTATCTTTGTCTATCACCCAATTATTTTATACTATCATGCTTCCTTTTTATATCATCCTGTTATCCCTCTATAGTCCTGTGATTTCTGTTCTTTTCACAGAGACCATGGATTCTTGCCTCTCACTAATGATGTTGTAATAGGCTTTTATTGCTTGGCCTATATGTAATTCTGTCTCTTGTTTAGGGAATGCAGCAGAAGCATTCCTCTGGGAACTGGTTCCTCACATCCCACCTTTTCCCCTCCGTCAATGTGGTCCAAATGGAAGCTTTCAGTCTTCAAGTTTGCACCTCCCTTGTCTGTGACCTTCAGGCATCTCTCTGGCTCCATCCCTCCATACTATACTGATTTCTAGAAGTCCATCCTCCTGATGAATTATCATCCTGCCTATTACCTCTGACAGGGGAAATGTCATCCTGGTTTTTATTTTATGCTTCTCATGAGCAGCTCAAACACTAAGCCAGGCTGCCTTTTCTGCCCCATCCAGAATTCTGTTGAATTATCTTCTTGTTATACTACTGAGTTCTTTATGAACAAGTGAGCTAAAAGCCAGTGAATGAATGAGCCAAAATTTTTTTTTTACTTTCTTTCATGTACACAGGGTTACTCTGGCTTATAAAGGTGCATCATAAGCCAACTTGTTATAGATTTTTCTTAACTCACGGCCATCTGTCTTCAGTTTTCTGAAAATATTGCTCAGATTCTGAGGTTAGGCTGTAAGTCAAGATGAGTTTTGGGTATTTTTGTGAGCGTTTCTGTTTGGGTGTATTCAGATGTTCAGGTTATCTGTCGGCTTTGCAGTGGGAAGTTGGAAAGGCTGCAGTTGTGGTTACTAGCCAAAGTCCATTTTTCAAGAGAAATCAGTTCTGTTGGGGATGGTGGTGGTGGAGGTCATGGGAGAGTGGGAGGGTTTCATGGACATGGTGTTATTTTTATATAAGGGACTTGAGTGATTTCTAAAATTGAAAGCCTGAGGAGCAGGAAAGGCATTTCAGACCATACGTGACTATCTGAGTACTGGTGAAGTACATGAAAAAATAAGGAGGAAGAAAAATCCCGAGATATAACTGGAGATATTTGAGGTTTTATACATCTATGTAATCACAATTATATTGCAAGCTAAAACTAGCTAAAACAGGATTGGTCCTGAAATGTTTAAACTTGCAAAGATCATCTATTTCGATGTGTGTGTATAAAGACTAAATAAAGCAGTTTCAAGCTTATCTATATTCAGTGTACTACAGAGCAATTTGTGGTTTGCCTACCCTCTTAAATAAGGACAAATGCTCTTCTGTTTATGTGGTTTGGTCAATGAAATCTTTGTAATTAGATGTGTAAGCTATGCCTATATCAGCAATTCGAAGAAGCTCTGATGACTTTATTTGAAAATTTGACTTTTAAAAATGCAGCATCCCTCTTTCAATTTTTCATATTCTCCTTCCTGTTATATTATTTTACTGATGACCATTTGCTTTCCTGTTGCTTGTAAACGGTCACTTTATTTAAAACTACGCCCAAAATGTTTTGGTAGTACCAAAATGTTCACTTATTAAAACTGGTGACGTTGTCATACTGCTTTCATTGCAATGGTTGCTAAGAAAATCATCAGCTTAAGCAATACAAACTGTATTTCAAAAGACAAATTAATCTTTTCTTGAAAGCCTCATCTAATCTCCCTTGTTCAACAGGAAGTTTTCTGCCTTGTAGGCATTCGTGATCTTTTGGCAGTAAAGAAGAAATATGATCTCTATAAGTAGAACTTTAAATGATTTTTTTAGAGTAGGAATGCATAAATGTTCTAAAAATACAAGTGGCTCTACTGGAATGCAAGTTTCAAGGGGAATGGATTTATAAAGTATTTATTTCTGCTAGGAATACCATTTGGCAGGAAAAGCACTTATAGGAGGCAGAGAATAGGATTGTGGGGAAGCCATGGCAAAACATTAATTTATTAAAATAATGTTTGTATTTTTTCAGACTTCTGCCCTCAAACAAAACCTGTGTATACAGATTTTCTTATCTATAAAATGTGTTAATTCTTTCTACCTTATTTGGAAGATCTTTGTGAATATTAATGATGGTTTTTCATGGATAATTTCTTTGTAACTTCTTTTAACAACAGAGTATAAATAGTTTACTCTTAAATGAAATTAGTGCAAACTGAAGCAGCTCAGCCAGTTATGCTGTCATCTGTTGCCTCTCACTAGACAGGGAAGTTCGGAGGAAAGTTTTTTGGCTGTGCCTTCCAGTTTGCAACAGTTTCCTGAGGAAGATTTCAAAACAAGTCACTCTGTTCCTAATTACTGTATGCAATGCTGTCTGTCTGCTCTTATTGTTTCCTAGGAATCCACAGCCAAAGAAGCATATTAGAAATTATGTCTCATTGTGTATGGGGTATACCCAACTGTACCACATAACCTCAAGTGGCAAATGCTTGGATAACCTGCAGCAACCTTTGCCCCAACTCATAGCTTCCACAAGCAAGCATCAGTACCATCCTAATTGGACAAATATATTTTAGAATTTTATGTATGGTCTTGACATTTAATGTGAAGTAAAGCTTGAGGGAGCTACTCAGTGTGGGCTATGATATAACGAGATGCCTCATATTCATGTTAAAAAATGGAAAATATAGGGCTTCCCTGGTGGTGCAGTGGTTGAGAGTCCGCCTGCCGATGCAGGGGACACAGGTTCGTGCCCCGGTCCGGGAAGATCCTACATGCCGTGGAGCGGCTGGCCCCATGAGCCATGGCCTCTGAGCCTGTGTGTCCGGAGCCTGTGCTCCGCAATGGGAGAGGCCACAACAATGAGAGGCCCGTGTACCACAAAAACACAACACAACAAAACAAAACAAAAAGATGGAAAATGTTATCTGTCTAGAAGTCTAAAATTTAAACTCCAGTGTAGACACTGAAATACAGAGGTGCACATGAAAGCTGTGCTTCTTGTACACAGGGAGATACTTCCATCCAATTTAGAAGACAGACTATAAATTGATAATTTAAAGTGTTTGTGTAAGATTGGATCCAGGTTTTATAGATAGAGCCTGAAGCTAATACAGTTTTGCACTGTTTATTAAAAGAAGAATGCAAAATTAAGTATGAAAGTGAATACTTATTTTGAAAGAGAAAAATATAACAAACTGGAAATTAAAAAAAAAACTGACAAATACCACAGATATAATAAAATCTAGAAAAATAGCATACTATGTTTATTAAATAACTAGCCACTGCTAACTATCCTTTCATTTTTCTTCATTTCTTTGCTGTATACTCTCTAGTTCCTTCTTTCTATGACAATGATTTTGAAAAATTATTGTAAAGAAAATTGACAGATAATTCAGATTCCCTTTAGAGTGGTTATCAAAACAATGCTTTTGTTCACTGCGTTGAGAGGCATGAAATATACAAATCCACACTCAGAACATCAAAGTGTTTACATTACTATTACAGGTTTGTGCTCTACAAACAAAGTTTTTGATAAATTGTGTTTTGCAAGATTTTTATCACCTGAAATCCACCTTTCACAACGAGAGGTACCAATTAGGAAGCCTGACGCGTGATGAACACTATACACTATATATAGGGGGAGGTAGATACATCTTTTGGCATGGGAAAAGTCTGACTCTGATTCTGGGAATTTGAGGAAGGAAGAAAGAAAACTCAAGAGGAAATTGAGGAAAAGACAAACATGGGAAGAGAAATGCAAAAGGAGGAACAATGGAGAAGAAAAAGGGAGTACCATTTTTAGGCTGTAGTAAGCACTTAATATAGACATCTCATAAAATTATAAGGCTTTGAGATAAATTTGATTTTCTTGATTTTACAAGTTAGAAGACTGAGGCTCAGAAATTGTACTTGCTCAGTCTCAGTTAGAGAAAGATGGGGCTGGAATTCAAGCCCATGTCTGCCTGATTCAGCTTATACCTTCAATAAGCATTTGTTACATGCATGCTGTATATACCATCCTCTAAGGACTGGGGCTATAAGGATAAGTAAAATATGTTGCTGCTTTCCAGTCAGTTACGGTTTCTCATGGACACTACTTAAATAATGAGTAACTTCTTACCAGGTAGAGAAAGAAGACAAGCAATTATAAGCAATAAAACATGCATAAGCAAAGACAAAATAGTCTCTGTTAGGGAGGAGTATCAGGGACTATTTCTTCAAACATTGCGGGTGGTCTTGGGGTTGGTATTAGTAGCCCAATCTGCCCACAATCTTACGAGCAATGGAGTACACAATTTGTCATGTTATGGCTTTTAGCACTCTTGACTTTCTTTTTTACTACTTTCATCTTTGGAGGGGTATGCCTATGTTTTAAGAATGGAAACATAAACCACAATACTCTATTCTAGTGCTTAAGGAATTCCATAGTGTATTTACCAAGTCAGATTGGATGGTGAATATTGATGCAGAGGGTTGTTAATTCAAATTAATTTTTGTCACTTCTCGGTGTGTAGATACTGGTATAGTTCCCTAAAAGGCACGAAGCTCTTAGTAGCATGTCATGATTCCATTGCATGCTTTCAACTAATTTAATTACGGTGATGAAGATGAAAGTGAGTGCTGCAATAATGCACATTTAACAATATTTGTTCCATTATTGTATGCCTTGATGATCTGAAATGTGAGCACAGAAATAGGTGCCATTTTGATTTGCAATCTTGGACAAGTAAAATAGTTGCATGACAACCAGGATGAGATATATAGAATGTGTTAAACCAATCTTGTCATTTAATATCTGACGAATTATGAGTGAGCAACCTTCCTGAAATGTGTCAGATTCTTCTGGTAGCACACTAGGTATTGTAGTCACAGCCAGCACAAATTGCTGTCTCAATGTATGCTCAATTTAACAACTGTCTGTTAAAGTTATCAGCACATTCCAACATCCATTATAAAAAGAACCCCTTCATGCATTAAGGCAGAATGATTATCAAAATGGTGCAAGAAAGGGAAGTACCCTTTGGTGCACCTTATAAAACTGCACATGCAATAGTTTGGAAAGCAGGCATTTTTATAGCATGGGAATATATAGTATAAATTTGATGTGGCAGTAAAATTTTTTAAAAAAGAGAGTGAGAGCAAAGAAATAAAAATCTTTCCATACTGCACACATGTTAACCCCTACTCTCTGAAACCATAAAAAGCATAAAACACCCAGCAGGTGTTTTAAAACTTAAATTAATTAGCAACACATTATTATTAATTTCAGAAATGCTGAAAAGGGAAAATAAAAAGTATGTGTTGACATAATGGTACATGGGATATTTGAAAACAAATATAAAACCTAAATAGGTTCAATTGGATGTATTTTGTTTACAGAATAGCAATTAATAGCACACTTAAGTGATGGGAATATTGGACTCTTAGGTCTTAGATTACTTGGGAAGTTTAGATGGGTTGTGGATTGGGGCCAGTGAGGGAGGAAAACCAGCTACATTAAGTCTTCCAGAGAAAAATAGTAGAGGTAGCATGTGAGAATAAGACTATAAATAAAATATTTTATGTGCTATGCTTTATAGATACTCTATGGCATATGGTAAACAAATAAAATTAGAAAATATGCTCTACTTTTAAATTTATTCTACTCTTTTAAATTAAATTAGACACAATTCAATACATGTCAAGCACTTGCATGTACCTGATGCTGTGCTAGGTGTTGTGGGAAATAAATATGATTATTTCTAACCCTCCTTTTAAACATGTAAGTATGGCTGCATTTCCCCACTATCCTGATGATAGGGAAAGCTCTAAGGGAATGGGGTGAAATTCTTGGACTTGGAATCATACAAACTTGGGTTTGAATCCTGGATCTGCTACTTGTTCATTATATAATATTGGATCATTTATTTAACCTTTCAATGCTTAAGTTATCCTTTTCATAAAATAAAAATAGGAGAGCCTAGTTCATAGGATAGTGAGTATTAAATAGGACTTAGCTTTAGCCCAGTGTCCAGTGCTTAAGGAAGTCTCAATAAATGAGGTGTTTTGCTTACTTATTTGTCTGCCTTCCTAGGTTGTGAGCCCCTTGAGAATTGCCCATGTTGAAAAATATATTCTTATTTATCTTAGAATCTCACACATCTGCTCCAGTGCATGATGTCCATTGTGTATTTTACAGTCATCCATTTGTAGAACAGATAATTATGGATAAATGCACTTAGCAAAACGGCTGCTCTTATTTGTAGTATATGAATTTTCATCATAGATTTATATTGAAATATTGAAAATTGTACATATATATATACACATATGTATAGCTAGCTTCTCCAGCACCTAGACAAAAAGAAACCCAGTGTACTCACTGCTGTGTTATTCCTTGAATTCCAAGGTCCTTAGCTATTCTATTTCTTCTCTCCACCTTTCAGAGTGTTGTTATACTTACTTTATATGTAATGTTCAGGGTTTTAGTTTTACTTGGTAGGAGGAAAAGGGAAAAATACATCTATTTCATCTTGCTGGATGTGCAATTCTCTTATATAATCAGATTTTAACCAACAGTATTTAATGGTAGTATCAATGGCTTTAGAGTTAGTTCAACCTGAATTCAAATTCTGTCTCTG
Source organism: Platanista minor (assembly GCA_004363435.1). NCBI lineage: Eukaryota > Metazoa > Chordata > Mammalia > Artiodactyla > Platanistidae > Platanista > Platanista minor. The sequence continues at coordinate 14,624 of RJWK010035797.1, forward strand.
TTCCTTTATAGCCAGTGACCTCTGGACATTCACTTCATGTGATATTTACTATTCTCATTGGGAAATTTCTAGCAATAATATATGCCAATAGATAAACCTCAAATAAGGTAAATGGAACAGTCCTCTATGAGCAAAATGCTTATATTCTGATGGTCAAATATGCAAAAAAAAAATCATCAGAAAAACTTGCTGACCAACTAAAGCTAGTTTATTAAACCTACTTCAGAAAGGGAGAGTATCATTTGGTCATAAAGAGCCCTCAGTGGAAGGCTCCAGGGCCTCAGAGGAATGGATTCTCTGAGTGAGGACTGTTGATCCATGACGGCAACAGTGTCTCAGTTGGATGTTGATGGGCACTCTAAGATTGTCAAAAGTTGACTCCTCCACGAGTCTACCAGAATGGCCTGTTCAGTAAGGAAGATTAGAATTAACAAATTATTTGGTGAATGTTACATCTAGAGAAGAGAGAGAAAATGTATCTTTGCTCCCCTTTTTGTTCTATTTGGGCTCTCAGCAGACTGGATGATGTCCACCCACATTGGTGAAGGTGGCTTTTACTCAGTCTACTGATTCAAATGCTAATCTTTTTTGGAAACACCCTCAAACACGTACCCAGAAATAATGCTTTACCACCTAGGCATTCCTTAGTCCAGTCAAATTGACACACAGAATTAATCATCATAGTGACTGATTGCTACTGCGCAAAGCTCATGAGATAATAGGATAGGATTGCTGAGGAAATATTAGATGAGACTTTGCTGTTTGGTAGGCAAGCTCTTTGCCCAGACTGGTATTCTATCGTATTAATAGAAGAACTAATTGTCTACATGAGAAAACTCTTTACCTAGATAATTTGTTTAGGAATTTCTGGAAACAAATAGTGAAGTTATTTTTTGGTTTACAACCTTATCTTCCTGGAGAAGAATTTCATAGAAGAAATGATTGAGTCATGGTGACCCAGATGGTCTCAGTTCTCTATCCTGGTTGTTAAGCTATGTAGATATAGATGGGTTCATTTTTAAAGTGGTTTAAAATAGAAGGATAAATGAATCCACTTATTGGAATATCACACTTTTCTATGCACATCCAAAGGTCCAACACAAAAGCCTCCTCTACTGCACCTTGCTCGAGTCTCTAACTGAAATAGAACTTTCCATTCCTCATTGTCTTAACAATTTTTATGTTTCTAGCAGACATATATTTTAGCAGAAGGTTTTGTTTTCAGAGAAAGATATGTCTAAATTTTAGTTATCAACAATACTGACATCTCTTGAAAAAAACAGAAGTACAGTTTCACATCAGGTTATTTTTTAAAAAATAAATTTATTTTATTTATTTATTTTTGGCTGCATTGGGTCTTTGTTGCTGCATGCAGGCTTTCTCTAGTTGTGGCGAGAGGGGGTTACTCTTTGTTGTGGTGTGCGGGCTTCTCGTTGTGGTGGCTCCTCTTGTTGTGGAGCACGGGCTCTAGGTGCACAGGCTTCAGTAGTTGTGGCACAAGGGCTCAGTAGTTGTGGCTTGCAGGCTCTAGAGTGCAGGCTCAGTAGTTGTGGTGCAAGGGCTTAACTGCTCCACAGCATGTGGGATCTTCCTGCACCAGGACTCTAACCCGTGTCCCCTGCATAGGTAGGTGGATTCTTAACCACTGCGCCACCAGGGAAGTCCCACATCAGGTTATTTTTAATGAACATTTGCAAACTAAGCACAACTTACTTTCCTTCCTCCCTCCCTCCCTCCCTTCCTCCCTCTCTCTCTCCTTTCTTTCTTTTTCTTTCTTTCTTTCTCTTTCTTTCTTTCTTTCTTTCTCTTTCTTTCTCTCTCTCTCCCTTTCTTTCTCTCTTTCTCTCCTCTTTTTCTTTCTCCCTCTCTCCTTCTTTCTCTCTCTCTTTTCTCTCTCTCTTTCTTTCTCTCTCTCTCTCTTCCTTCCTTCCTTCTTTCCTTCCTTCCTTCCTTTCTTTCTTTCTTTCTTGCTTGCTTGCTTGCTTGCTTGCTTGCTTGCTTTCTTCTTTCTTTCTTTCATCTTTCTTTCCCATTCCCCACTCTGTTTCTTTCATTGCTTTTTGGAGAAATTTTAGGTTCATACAAAATTGAGAGGAAGGTACAGAGATTTCCCATATACTTCCTGCCCCCACACATGCATAGTCTCCTCCATTATCAACATCCCTTACCAGAGTGGTACGTTTCTTACAACTGATGAACCTACACAGACACATTGTAATTATCCAAAGTCCATAGTTTAAATTATGGTTCACTCCTCGTGTTGTACATTCTATGTGTTTGAACAAATATATAATGACATGCATCCATCACTATGGTTATCATCCAGAATATTTTCACTGCTTTAAAAATCTTCTGTGCTCTGCATTCTCCTCTCTGGCCACCTTCCTCTAGCTGTTGGCTAATCTCTTCACCTTTTTCAGAATGTCATATAGGTGTAATAATACAGTATGTGGTCTTTTCTGACTGATTTCTTTCACTTAGTAAAATGCATTTAAGGCTCTCCCATATCTTTTCATGTATGGCTTTATAACTCATTTATTTTTAGTGCTGAATAATATTCCATTTTCTGCATGTACCACAGTTTATTTACCCATTTACCTACTAAAGGACATCTTGGTTTCTTCCAAGTTTTGGCAATTATGAATAAAGCTTCTATAAACATTCATGTGCAGGTTTTGTTTGTATCTTTATTTTTTATCAGCCATTTAAATTAAATTCCATAAAATGCTAATATGACTACCTCATTCCCAGAACCTAGTTCAGGGCCTAGCAATGAGTAAGTATGTGTAAGTTCAGGTGTTTTAAATTGATGAAGTTCTTAATAAAATTTGGCATATTTGTCATAGTTTGTATTCAAATTATTATATGTAGCTTTCTTCCATTGAGTATGACCTTTCAGAAGGAAGACTGAGTTTTCCATCCAACTGTGCTTCTATTCTTAGTAGTTACATACCTCTTCTCCCTCCCCATGTCTGAAGATACAAAATACATTGTGTTAAGGGAATAGAAATAAGGAATAATTGTAATGCTTATCAAGTTTTTTTTTAACTTTTATATTCCATATGATTCACTAAACAGTTTAAGGAAAATGAGGCATTTTATGTTTTTATTTCATTGAATCATTGTTCTAAAGCTTATATCCTATAGCACAATACATGGAATATTTTTAGTTTGCTTCGAGGTGAGTTTGTTATAGATACTAAGTTGTTGAAATATGGTTTCTATAGAAACTGTATAAGTATACTGACCCTTAACGATAGACTTGAAAACATTTATTAGCTTGCAAAAATTTCCACTGTCCTTTCTAACTGCTTCATGGCAGTGAATTTCAGTATCCTAAATTAAATGCAATATAATACTAATACTGTAGGCCAGATTTTAAGGATGAATATTCCTTTTTATTCAAAGAGTAACTGTCACCTCTTCTGATAGTGGTAAGATCTGCAAGGATATCTTTCAATTAGTTTGTAATTGCATACAAATTCTTCATTTAAATCCAAAATTTGAGGTCAGTATTAATGCTCAGTTCAAATTTCTGGGATTTGTGATGTTGTTCTGAGGATTTTAAGAGACCGTATCTAGGAACTAGCATTTGGGAAACTGTTTGTTCTTTCATGAGTTTCATACCTAACCATTTTCCACATCCCACATATGTTTTTGTTTTCCTTTGTTTGCCTGATTTAATTTAATGCCAGATGCTAATTGGCAGTAAGTTTGTTTGAGGGAAAAGTCAAAGTCCATAGAAAATCAGGAGTTAATATCACAAAATAGCATTTTTACTACCTGTAAATAAATAAGAACATTTCCTAGCAAATATTTAAACCTCCTATTGTATGGGAGATATAATGAAAAAGTCATAAAAACATGCAACTCCTTCCATCAAGAGTCGTAAAGTATTTTTCCATCTTCTGAATCTGGGTTTTGTCATGTGACTTATTTTAGCCAATGTGACATTAGCAAGTGTAGATATAGTTTTTGTGAATTCATAGGAAACTCACAGATTTTTTTTTTTAAAGCAGTAGCAATCAAAGTACTACCACTTGTACTAAAAGTGAGAGAGTTAATTCAAATTAGAAAATGTTTTTGGTCCCCAATTTTCCAGAGGTAGAAAGCTGGTAGAGCAAGCTAGCTGGGTATTACTTTTATAAAAAGGAAGATGACTCTGAAGGCAGAACTGAAAACTATGGAGCAAAGTAGACTTGAGACTTACTTTCAAGGAGCAGGTACCTGTTCTAATCAAGAAACACTTTGTCTCCAGAGTAATGTTACCCCATACTATGTGCCTGGCTAAATTTCACAATTGCTATGGACCAGTGTTTTCTATTAATACTTCCTTTTTAGAATGGGAGTATCTAATGTGGCTCTTCCATCCATGTGAAAAATAAGGGCAAGTAACTTATTTTTTACTTTACATGTCACTGAATCTTGGGAGCCACATCCATCTTAGACCAGATACTGATTACCAAATACCAGTTTTTGAGTCTGATGCCAAAATTTGTGGAGACGTTTTTGGAGACTTTGGGGAGGATAAGTTATTTTGTAGATAGGAGGAATGCAAACAGTTGTGAGCATAGCTTGAACTGCAAAAAATAACAAGGCCACCATATTTTTCAGCTCTTCTTATCAAGAGGCAGAGTCTATTTTTCCATTTCTTGTGATTTACATTAGCCAGTGGGATATTGACAAACATTATGCAAACAGAGGCTTAAAAGTGTTTGTGCACTGGAGTTCTCTTTGCTTTGATTCTTTTTAAACACAGTCACCATAAAGTGAAAGCCTGCAGGGTGAATGTGGTCAGTTTGTGGATGATGACAGATGTGTGGTCCAGTCAACCCTTATCTCTCCAGAAAAAATCCAAGCATGTGAGTAAGGTCCTCTGAGCCCAGCCAGAAAAGATTCACAGCTATTGAAACTCACCTGCCAGTCAAGAACTGGCTAGAAATGCATAATTGAATCCAACTGACAATAGATGTGAGATGTCCTACCCGAGCACTGACTAGATTGCTGACCCACAGAATCTTGAGCAACTAAATAGCTGTTGTTTTAAAGCATAATGTTGTGGGGTATTTTTTATGTGGCAATAGATAATTGATAAATTAACTGATAAGTGAAAATCCACTTATACAACAGATGTTTATCATGTACCCATTATGTGCTATTTTCTACATTTGGTATAGAAAAGTTTTAGATCCAATAAGATTACTAAATTTGATGTTAAAAATAACTTATAAAATTATAAGATTTAATTTATAAGTAAATAATTTACATATTTTAAGTGTACTGACAGTCTAGCTGGAGATGGACATCAAAACATTATTACCTGCTTTTTTTTAAAAATTAATTTTTATTGGAGTATAGTTGCTTTACTATGTGCTTAATAATGACACTTTCTTCATCTAGTAAGAACATTCTAATTTTCACTGGGAAAGAACTTAGTAGCCCAATGTCATCTCACTTGTTTTGTTAGAGCTGATTTTCCCTCTTCTTCAAAGTAGAAATATCACCAAATCAGATTGTCTTACTCATGCCCAGAATATGCTTCAGGAAAAAGTGCATGACCTTATTCAAATAAATTTCTGTGAGCCTCAGTTCTGGGACTTCATTAGAAAAAAGGAGCTTGCCCCTTCCTGAGTAGCTGAGAAGATGAAATTGCTTGTGTTATCTTGCCACCAACTTGGGAGATATTGATTTAGCATGAACTCAAGAGTGAATAAGAAAACTGAAGTGGAAAGAACAAAACTGAGTCCTGATGACAGTATTTGAGATACTAAACTGAGCTTTGCTTGAAGCCTCATCTACCTCTGGAATTTTTAGTTTTGTAATCCAAGAAATTCCTTGAAGTCTAATTAACTTGGGCTTCCAAAATTTGCAACCAAAATAGTTCTGACTAATAACATTGCTTATCATGAGGGCATGTGTTGCACCTTACGCTTGAGAGAACTCCCTTTCCAAAAGAATCACTCCTCCCCACCTTATTTTTATCCCTTTGACTTAACATATTAATAGACCATTGAAAGACCTTTTCAAATGTGTAGGGAGGGACTGAATGTCCTCTACAGTATTCATGTGCACAGCTCCTACAGACTCCACTTCAAAGCTTGTTTGCCTAACTTTTAACAATGAGGAACACAGTCTTCTTAATGGTAAATTATACCCTTTTGACAATACGTATGCACATATATTTATCCACATAATAAAATAATTTACATATCTCTGGACTATTACACAAAAGATAAATGAATTTTTATTTTCTTTAACTGTATTTTAGTCTCTCTTTTTTATAGTAGCTTAGCATTTACCATAAGTGATCCTGATTTTTCTTTGACTCTAGCAACTTATTAAATATGACATCATTCTACCAGGTAGGTTTAATGTAGGAAACAGAAACCTCTCTAGGTATACCAAACAAAATGGAATTAGTACTTAGAAAATTGTTGAAAGGCTAGAGAAGTAAATGTTAGAGAGCCACACGGGACTTCTGGTTTTAGGGTCGTATCACTGTAGCTGTGATACAGAGAAGAGGAAAGTTTGTTGCTGCTGCTAGAACAATGGCTGCCATTACAGTACGTCGGTTACTAGACACAGGAATATAGAATACAGCAACTGAAAATCCCATATCTGTTAGACCTTATTTATTTATTTATTTATTTATTTTAACATCTTTATTGGAGTATAATCGCTTTACAATGGTGTTAGTTTCTGCTTTATAAAAAAGTGAATCAATTATACATATACATATGTTCCCATATCTCCTCCCTCTTGCATCTCCCTCCCTCCCACCCTCCCCATCCCACCCATCCAGGTGATCACAAAGCACTAAGCTGATCTCCCTGTGCCATGCAGCTGCCTCCCAGCAGCTATCTATTTTACAATTGGTAGTGTACACATGTCCATGCCACTCTCTCACTTTATCACAGCCTACCCTTCCCCCTCCCCATATCCTCAAGTCCATTCTCTAGTAGGTCTGTGTCTTTATTCCTGTCCTGCCCCCAGGCCCTTCATGACACTTCTTTTTTTCTTAGATTCCATATATATGTGTTAGTATACGGTATTTGTCTTTCTCTTTCTGACTTACGTCACTCTGTATGACAGACTCTAAGTCCATCCAGCTCATTACAAATATTTCCATTTCGTTTCTTTTTATGGCTGAGTAATATTCCATTGTATATATGTGCCACATCTTCTTTATCGATTCATCTGATGATGGACACTTAGGTTGTTTCCATGTCCTGGCTATTGTAAATAGAGCTGCAATGAACATTTTGGTACATGACTCTTTTTGAATTATGGTTTTCTCAGGGTATATGCCCAGTAGTGGGACTGCTGGGTCATATGGTAGTTCTATTTGTAGTTTTTTAAGGAACCTCCATACTGTTCTCCATAGTGGCTGTACCAATT